>JAMKCH010076735.1:0-65896 GCA_023653785.1 Ophioderma brevispina | reverse complement strand
GGTATATCGAATGCTCCTGATATTTTTATGCCATTTGCGTATGATTTTGCGTATGGTTTTGATCATATTAAAGAAAATATAAATATAAAAAAGGGCGGCCATTTTGGACGCCATCTTGGATTTTTATTTTTTCGCAAGAGGCTTATCTAATCCAACATCACTTTTCATACCCCAACATATACACTATACATGTATGCGGTCAAAATTTTAGAGCAGATGCTGTAAGGTCAAACCTTTTTAAAGTGAGATACGGATGGCTGGATCTCTGACTAATGTATTCTTGTGCAGGACAATAGCAAGGTCTTTTTCCAATTGCATTTACAAGCTTATGAAAAACGCCCGTTCAACAATTTAAACTGAACAATAGTACTTGAGTGACCTGCCGACTAACTGTATATGACCTAGGAGTGGCAGTAAATTTACGATTGAAACAACTTTGTGTCTCCAGCCAGCAAGGAAATTTCAACATTGATCCACCTGTTTTGTAGCTCATGAGTTAGTTTACTTACAAAGAAGAGACTGGTTTCCTCCGGGAGGAGGACTAAATAAGTCCATTATGAAACCATCGGCGTTGCTTGTGGTGTACTTTGTGATTGGTATTATTTTCACAGATTTACCAGTAACAGGTAGGTTGATTATATTTAATTGATGCTATAGATATTTCCAACTTGGTAAATGTGAATATCCATATTGTAGACTTTCATTTTCTAACCATTACACAACCAAATGCCAACATTGTAAATTAAGGCAAGATGAACAATTTGACACCAGTTTCAACAAAATCGGTGCACTGGATAACGTTTACCCCAGGATGACCTTGAACCTTAATAGGGCTGTACCTTCTTAACTAAAGGTCGGAACCTAGCTAAACCTATACTTTTTTTAATCCTTATAATGAGACAAATACACTGGTGTACATTTAAACACAATTTGACTTGATTTCAAATTTACCCCTGTACTAAATTTACCCCCTTATTTTACAAAGTTCCCCACATTTCCCAGAGGTTGGACCCAAAAATTCTGATTCAGCACCCTTCAAACTATAGAAAAACACCTTCAAACCTTCTTCCCCAAACTTCTAGAATGGGATCTGAAGTTATTAAACTATACTAGTTGCTGGTTATGATTTTGTTTTCTGAATGACTTGAAACCTTTGATTTTGTCATGTTGGTAAACAAGAAATAACTACACATGAAAAGGTAACTGAGATTACCTTTGTCATGCTTGTATTATGTGTTGGAGCCCGCGCGCATACACGCGAGAGCTCGCACACACACGTGCGAGAGAGCACACACACACACGTGCGAGAGAGCACACACACACACACACACACACACACACACACACACACACACACGCGCGCGCGCGCGCGCGCACGCACGCTCGCAGTCAGGGACATACATGTATATAGGATGTAGTGCTGCAGCACCAACCAGTTACGGAGAGTGGTACCGGTGTAGAAGTAATTATTGTCCGGCGTACTCATAGTCCGGGGCAAGACTTCCATATGTACCCCCTCTCATATATTTACATGCAACATAAAATGTTATTATTTTAGCTGTTTATTCCGTTTTTGATCAAACAAGGCCAAAATTAAAATAAATATATACGAGGGGGTACATATGGAAAGTCTTTCCTAGTCCGGCAACAATTGTGAACAATAGGGCAATCGATTCAGTTGACTCTTAACGCAACATTTCACGCTTTATTCCGTTATCGTCTATGGAGCTCCGGACTGTGTCTCCCGCCGGACTATATCTGCTTTCACACCGGGACCGGAATAATAACATTTGTCATCATAGCTAAACTTGATCGTAGGAATGTGGACTTCATGAAAACAGGTGATGACAAAATTAAAAGTGGTGGCAATTTGCATACGACCCCATTTTCCAAAGTGAAAGCCATCTTAAAGGCAAAAACACTTAAGAAAACAGTTTTGATCTTAATTTTTTTTTCTTGGTAAAGTAGTTAAGTAAAACTATTCCCCAAAACTATCAAATATTGCATGTGTCGATATTTTCCAAGATGGCTGATATCTTATTGACACCCTCCTGACATCTTTTCTAATATAGCCAAGAAAGATGATTGTGGTGTCAAATTAAAGATTTTAAACCCATTTTCAAAACTGTCAGATGAAAAAAAAAGTAATGATAGTTTCCATACATCACTATTTTCCAAAATGGTCAACATATAAAAGGCAAAAATCCTTTACACCTCATACTATACAGCACCTAGGATGACGATTTTGGTGATAAAGTGTATGTTGTTTTAGGTCAAGGATTTGAACAGCAATATTCTCAAAACTGTCAGGTTAGTCGCGAGTCATTTTATTCATGATCACCAATGCGACACCCAAATGTGACACCTCGACCACTCTATATGTATTCATCCCTAACATATATCTTGACTTTTTTTATTCCTGTCAGTTCATTAAAAGTTTTGTCGACGATTCCATTTGTTCTTAAAGGTTGTATGCTTTACCTAATCAGTACAATAGAAATTCGATGTCACGATACCGGAATAAGATTAAGGCCATATTTAAATATGTCCCTTTTCTCACGAAGAAAATATTACAGGGCAAATGGACTGAATAAATTCCAGACACCAAACTTGAACAAACTCTGAAGCATTCAACATAAGAAAATGATGCGAATAAGTGATACTCACCAAAGTTCTTGTACGTCAATAGGAATATTAGAAAATCTGATACGTTTACATTTATTCGTCTTGTTTCAGAAATAACATTTAACAGCTTGGTCAATCATTTAAGTATTAAGAGTTTTGGTCACTCATAACAAATTACAATATTTACGTGGCCTAATCCTCCTTTATCCGTTCTTTGATTGACGCCAAACAAAGGAATCGATAGCGTGTCTCAGACTTAACAACACTCTATTCAATTGAATCTGGTATGAAGCCTTTACATATTCGATACAAAAACGTTCATGTAAAATGAGTTAAAGCATCTTATTCTGTTGAACAAATTGGCCATGGGATCAAAGGAAAAAAATTTCATTTTGATTACATACTTCTAAGAAATAAACCATTTTTCCCAATTATAATTACCATTTATTGGGTATGGCAATTGTAAAGGTTTGCACATTTCATGAAAATAACTAAAATGCCATCTCAATTTCTTTTCTGAATATCAGTGATCAAGGGACATACCCAATGCTGCATTGACTCAAGCAAATAGTGGCGTTATTGATAAGTAAATCCACCTGGTATTCATCGGACAAAGTACTTCAGATTCCCCTTTGTTTATTTGGAACTGCAGAGCCATTGTTATTGTCCATGCAGCTGAAAAGATGTCAGGCGTTATATAGACTCGTTATCCCCGCCCAGTTTAGGGTAGACGTTTCACATAGAAGCCCCAAGTACGCAAATGAGGTATTGCCATTGATTCCGTCATGCTTTGTATGATGTTGTTAAGGATACGAAGAATACAATGCATGCACCTTGTTCACCTGAACATTTCAGTTATTTCTGCAGGTGATTCCTTTGTATTCTCTGCATGCTTGGGTTGTTCTGGAGGCAGGTCTGGCCAAGATAACCTATTGACCTACCGTGCAAGCGCCCTATACGCCTTTTTACGCCAAATGAGTTCGTACCATCGACAATATGCGTTTACTGACAGGAATAAAAAATCAGACTAGTTGATTTTTTTATTCATCCAAGTTAATTTATTAAACGTTTTTGGGGCTTGTCGACGATTCCATTCATTCTGAGAGGTTTTATGCTTTACCCAATCAATACAGTAGAAATTTGATGTCACGATACCGGAGCAGATTAATGCCATAATTAAAAAAAAATGTCCCTTTTCTTACAAAGCAAATGGTACAAGGCAAACACTAAGGAATGTTAGAAAATCTGATACGTGTACATGTTTTCGTCTTGTTGCAGAAATATCGGGAGAAATAGTATTTGACAGCTTTGGTCCAATCATTAATCTTATACTGGATTCGCGCTGATATAGGAGCTGGAGAAAGTTTTGGATTATATCCATTAGGTGAAATAGGGATAAGCATTTTAATCCATCCAAGAAGTCGCTTGGCTGCCTAGCAATAGAAAGTGACTTGAAAGGAAAAAGGCCAAGTACAAAACTTAATCTTGTTTACTGTATTTTTCTATAGTGACGGCGCTCTAACCAACTGAGTCACAAGACTGGGTTGGTAGGGGAGCGATAGATATCATCTATAGGTGTTAGGTTCGAAAGGTGCCCTATCGCTTTCCTAGCGAAAAAAAAAAAAAAAAAAAAAGAATTGATTAATAAATCATTCACATCATTTTACTGTAAAAACGATGTTTAGGAATTAAACGCTTTTGTGTGATCACTGCGAAAACGCTATCTTTTAAATGTTAAAATATGTTAAAAATATTGATTGATTGTTTAAGAATATGGCATTAGAATCAAGGAATTACAAATGATATTTAGAATTAAACAGAGTAACGATGGGAAAATAATTAAATTCCAACTGAGCACTGGTTCATATTGTTTGGTCCTTCTGTTCCTAAATGTACACTGACAAAGTAATTCCCCGAATCTTTACACTAAAGAAGTTTAATTTAGGCGGCGTTATTTACACAATTGTGTTTGCGTATTTATGTGTTAAGGACAATATTTTCATTTCCAAATATTTCATCCAACGTGCTTCAATTATTAAGAACTACGTTGGACCATCTATGATTGGGTATTGACTATTGTATAGTCGTATTAGTTTAGGTAACGTATGAAAGTAATGGTCAGGCCCCCCATATCACCTGTGTGGATAGCACAAAAACCTTTGTTACCATATTCAGGATTCAATAGCGGACCTGCCTCACACAGGTAGTATTTCACATATTAACGTACATTACTTTACCAATGACCCTCTATGTTTCGACCACTGCACATCGTATTGACCGTAGAGCACACAGTATTAAGAACGCACGGACGAGGATTGCTGCAAAGTTTAATTGCTATGCGCCCCTCACAAACAGTTCTCACCCGTAAAAAAGTACAGGTTGTCCCTATATAAACGCGAATCGAGTATAAGTACGTTTGTTTGACTTTTGGCCAGTCATAACAGAGTTCAATATTTACGTGGCCTAATCCTCCTCTTCACCCAGCTTTGATGTTAATGACACTCTATCCGTTCTTTGATTGACACCAAACAAAGGAATCGATAGCGTATCTCAGACTTTACGACAATCTATTCAATTGAGTCTGGTATGAAGCCTTTATATATTCGATACAAAAAGTTCATGAACAGTGGCTTAAAGCATCTGATTCTTTTGAAAATAGTTGAGCATTTCAGCTGTTATAAAGTCTGATTTTTTTATTCCTGTCAGTAGACGCATATTGTCGATGGTAAGAATTCATCTGGAGGGGGATGTGTTGAGATGAAAAACTAAAAAGCCGAATTAACAGCTGAAATGCTCAACTTTGTTCACCAGAATAAAATGCTTGAACCATGGCTTGAACCCATTTTACATGAACTTTGTTGTATCGAATATGTTAAAGCTTCATACAAGATTCAATTGAATTGATTATCGTAAAGTCTGAGAAAAGCTATATCGATTCCTTTTTTTAGTCAATGAACATCGAGGCTGGGTGAAGAGGAGGATTAGGCCACGTAAATATTGTAGTTTGTTACGAGTGACCAAAACTCTCAAATACCTAATGATTGGGCCAAATAATTATTTTCGAAACAAGCCGAATAAATGTAAATCAGATTTTCTAATATTCCTTAATGACGTAAAAGAACTTTGGTGAGTAATATTTACTTATTCGTATCATTTTCTTATGTTGAATGCTTCAGAGTTTGTTTTTGAAAGTGTGGTGTTTGGAATTTATTCAATGCTGTTGCCTTGTAACATTTTCTTCGTGAGAAAAGGGACGCCCTTTAATTATGGCCTTAATCTGATCCGGTATCGAATTTATATTGTATTGATTGGGTAAACATACAACCTCTCAGAACGGATGGAATCATCGACACGCCCCAAAAACGTTTAATGAACTGACACGAATAAAAAATCCTACTATAATACTGCTTTTTAGTTTTTGGTCTCAACACATCCTCTCCATCATGATTCGTACCATCGACAATATGCGTCTACTGACAGGAATAAAAAATCAGACTATAGGTAACGTAACTTTATTCGAAGGTAACACTTTGACTATTCGTGCATGGCACCACCAAATCTGTATTTTAAAGCGCCAAGAATATATTCTATCATTTATGCAACTTGATTGATAAGATATACCCAATAAGTCACTACCAACATTGATTACAACGTTTGAATGAGGATTTTAGAAAAATAGATGGTTATTAAAGTGACATTATTTTACACAATTTTACACAATTTGCCTAAAACCTTGCATGTTTATATAATCTTTCTGAGAGTTAAGAACTTTTTTTGGTTCATTACAATTACAAAATTTGTCAAAGGTCAAGTGCGGTCAAAATAGGTTCAATAGGAATGCGATAGCTTGGTGGGTGTGGTCAACACTCGGTGCCAACAAATTTGAAAGTAATTTCAAGTCATGTGGTGTCAATCAAGGTCAAAGCAAAAACATGTGGTAGGGATGATGAAACTTGGTGGGTGTTGTCAAAATTTCAAGGTCATGCGGGGTCATTCATTACTTACACATGGTGTATGGTCATGAAACCTGTTTAGTCAACTCAACATTTGATACCCAAATTTTACAAGGTCATTTCCAGGTTATCTAGGGTCATCCAAGTTCAAATCACTCGAAATGGTTGTATGGTCATGGAACTTGATGGAAGTGATCAACAGACAGTCCTCAAAATTTTAAAGGTCATTTCAAGGTCACGTGTAGTTAAATATCATTGTTTTGCTCACTTCAGTTGTCTACTTTTTATTTGGTAATGTAATTTCCACTTTTACCAATTATTTTCCACATACATTCCTCCAAAAATATCTGCAAACTCATTCAATAAATGATAAATCTTGGTTATGATGATTTTTTGGATCCTAGTAGCCAGACTCACGGAATCTGAAAGGTATAGTTTGCTAGATCTAAGATGTCGCCTTGAGAATAAAAACAGCTAAAACTTAACGCTATTGTCTATGTGGCTTTGAACCGTATTTACGTCATAACATTAAATATGTAGTCTGCAGATATGGCAAACTATACCGGTTTGAATCTCTTTTCAAAATAAATATAATGAGGATATCATTATTATCATTTAATGAATTTGATCCCTGTACAAAATATTTGTTATCCTCTGACCTATTTTGTCCTATACCTTGTTAATTAGGCATCCTATGGATATGCCACTGGCTTTACTCCTTTTGACTGAAGGAAGAATTTGTGATATTTCATAGCTTTTTGAAGTTCTTAGAAATTTAATCCCCTTATGTGACTTGTGACCTCATTAACTCAAATTGCCAAAGGGTGCCAAGGTAGCACCCGGTGGATAGACACCATGGTCTATAAATTTTAGCAGTAAAATTACATTGCGGGTTGATGTAGAGTGTAATCCACTCGTATTTCACCAATGTGGCCCGGGTTCGAGTCCTTGAGGAGCCAGTGCCGTACGTGAATGGTTGCAAATCCATACCATTCTCGCAGGTTCTCCGAGAACTTCGGTTTACTCGTTGTGTTGTAGCAGCCTAAGGCGCTCCACAAAGAAATCCTGAGGACTTTGGTGGATTTATAAGAATTAAATATTATTATTGTTATTAGAACCCCTTTTTGCCGCTTATATCTGACCAAGTACACTAGCCACCAGACTTTCAAGCACAGGTCTGTCCCCTTTAGGTTACACACCACTAACTCACTTATACACAGTAGTCTATGGGAAAAATGGCAACTTTGAGCATGTTTCTTTCACATTTAAAACTCTCACAGAGAAAAAACAACAACATCACCCCAAAGTACAAGCTGAAATCACCAAATAACCAAATTTTGAACATATGATGACCAGAAAAATTTTTAGTTACGAATCACCAAACTCGAACGATGTCAGACCGGCAACCCAAGATTCCCTATAGTCGCCAAAGCTAGTAATTTGCAAATCGATGTGAAATTGATGACCGCGGAGTAAATTTCCTCAAACTCACTGTCCAAATGCCGCTTAGTTTGAGAAAACATACCAGTCTACCATGGCAATCATTTTGCATTTTCAGACAGGTTAAAGCTTTTTTTCCAGATGCCATCAGATTATTTTATCCTTAGGCAGCCAGTTTAGTGGTGTATAACCTATCATGTATTAAACAATGCGCTATAACTTATAGTGGCAATTTTGAAAACCCTACCTTGGTATCACAACTGGGTTTGCCAACATTTTTTGCTTTCTATGTAGTCACAACCGAGATATGAGGCAAAAATATACTGAATGACAGTGGCGACCATTTTGAAATCCAATATGGTGGTCTAACAAATAAACAACCCAGATTGTAGCATCATTAACCTAATTTGTCCAATATTTGGTATTATTATCTTTTTAAGCCACCCATGTAGCTTAAAAAGCCAAGCTATTAGGAGAAATGTATTGCAACTAGTGGCTATTTTGAATTCAAAATGTTGGCAAACAGCTGAATCGAAAAAATGGAACAGTCAAATTCAAGTTCCTCGGTGTCAATACTCACAAAAAAATACACTTATTTTAGCCCTCTTCCAAGAAAAAAGTAGGGTACATTTTTTAAAATAATTCTGCCAAAGTATCTTTAAAAATTCTATTCTTTTTGTAATTGTAAACTTCAGGTCATTAGAGCGAAACCCACGAAATCCGATAGCCTACTTTTAGTGCAAAAATTTGGATTTTCCGCCTATTTTCTGTAGAAATGCATGTGATGACATACTAGGTATGATCAAGAGGGGACCATTGGCTATCCACTGGTATCAAATATAAGCATCGGGTGCTTTATAACGAATTCCTGAGGGGGTGGTAACAACACCCTTGCAAAAAGGCTTGGTTTAAGATAAGACGAGGGTTAACATTTCGGCTATATTGATTTCAAGATGGCCATCAAACGAAATTAGTTGCAACTTATGATTTATATAGAAACCTCAGTATCACAAACACGGGTATTACCACCGTATTTAGCTCAGTATGTTGTTCAAAACTCAAGATACATGCAGACAAAAGTATATTCAACGTGGCGGCATTTTGAATTCAAAAAGGTGGCCACACGAAATTAGTTGTAATTAAATATAGAAACCTTAGTATCAGAAATATAAGTACCTTTACCTTTCTATGTCGCCCACAAATAGAGATATTGGGGAAAATTTATTGAAATAGCGGCCATTTTTAAATCTAAGATGGTTGCCAAACGGCTGGTCGAACAAAAATGGGAACCAAATTCGAGTTCCCAGTTGTCAACATTACCCAAAAAAGACCAAAAAACACAATGTAGCATAGCAAATTAGCCGACAAATCCAAAAAAACATGACGATAGGGTACTATACTATATAGTAATCAACATTTCATACCAACATTTTGAAGGTTATTTCAAGGTAAAACAAGGTGAAATCACTACAAATGGTGGAATGGTAGCGAGACTTGCGGTTCGAAAACCTGCTTGTTACAATAGTGGTCTAAAGAAAAATGGTCTTGTTACTTCGGGCCAAGAGGTCACAATAAAGCAAAGTTTTGCTAAAATTGCTCTATATTTGTAAGCAATAACTTGGGAATCCTCCTGATAAGTTCATCAGATGTTTAGAACAACGTGGGTTCTTACTGTATTCTTCCAACTTTCTAGACTATCATTTGAGAGCAAATTGTAGGAATTCCATATTTCAAAGATCATAAAGGAACATTGCACATCAAACTTGCCGTTCTGATTTTCATACACGTTAGTTTTAGTAAGCTTACGCCATAATGATTCACCAAGAATGGGGAGTTTCCGTAACCTGACCCATCTGACACACTTTTTTTCTGACACCCTTCACGGAATAAAGCACAGGTTTATTCCGTTGCTTATATAGCAATCATGGTATCATTTTTTGTATAGTAAAGGAGAAATGGCGTGGATATGATATTTTATGGCTATTTTTATTACCAAAATTTGGACCAAAATTAGGATAAAAATTAATGAAATTTGGACTCTTTAAACCATATTTTTAAATACAAATCAACACGGTAGTGCATCAGAAATGTCTGGTTTAATTGAAAGAAACTACAAACCATCCAAAATGAACAAAATCAGTTGCGTATTTCATCTTAATAAATCTACAGATCCTGTTTTGTGCTCATCCTGCCATATTGCACGAAATTTCAAGGGGTGAGTAGAATAGGCCTAACCCTTACACAAATAAAGCTCACCAAAGCTCACTGTGTTAATTGAGAAAAATGCACTAAGTCCAGAAAGTAGCGATGACGTCATTAAACCAAGACTCATATGGGCACGAAATCGCTGGCCGGGCTAGCGACAACCGCCGTAGCGTGCTATCCCGGGTCATGGGGCTGGGGCCCGAAGGGCCCTGGGTTCGAATCCCACCCGAATTAGCGACTTTTCTTGTCCCCCTCTTCCCTCACTCCTTCAGTCCCTCCCGGGAGATAGGCTAGAAACCGACGTCAGTGTTAGGGTTAATTTAAGGTTTCTGAATTCATAAGAGTGTCAAAAAAGTGTTTCAGATGGGTCAGATTACCGAAACTCCCTCGAGTAAGGCATGAGCATTTGTGTGTAATTCCAAGTGTTTGGTTATGCACGGTTGAACAAGAAAACTGTTTTCCCCCGCACCCCTTTGTCGTGCATGAGAGAGTGTTTAGTGACCTGAATACTAGTAATTAATACACATGCACTCAACACACAGCACGTACAGTTACACTCAATTGTAGTGGGGGACTGTAGTGCACAGATCTTATAGTCGGAGAGATATGGTCCAAGTTATGGCCTGACCGTAAAGTTGAGTATACACAATTTGTTTGCTGAACATGATAGATAAGGGTGTGTTGAATTAGAATCTCCCGGGTGCCACCTTGGCACCCTTGGGCGTTTTGAGATAAAAGACAAACTTTACCACCTGGTCTTGGCAGATAGGTTTGGCCGTTTTATCAAGGATAATAGGCTTCTCGACATGGAATTGCAAAATGCCTTTCTAAAAGGCATTAATGGTACATTGGACGATACTTTCGTCGTTTCTGAATTAATGCGTCATGCTCGTCTCAATCACAAAACCATTTCATCTTACCTGGTTCGATCTTAAGGATGCGTTTGGATCAGGTCCCCATAACTTAATCTACAACACTCTTGAACGTAATAATTCCTAGAGAAATAATTATATATCAAATTCGTATGGGTCATTGAAGGGCAAGTTGTTACTTCTGAATGGTCGTCAGAGTTCTTTCAATTCCAAAGTGGGTTTTCAAGGCGACCTTTGTCGCCGCTATTTCCTCTTGACATTTAATCATATAATATATAAAGTCGGAGGAAAAACATGGCTACTGTTTAAATAAGAACTCTGATATGCGTCATATTGTTAATTTACATTCTCTGACGATTTTAATCTTGCCACCGATCTTCCAAAACGTGATGCATTGTCCAAAGGTCATTAAGAAATGGTTGCAGATTCCAAAATCAGGTACACTCGGCAGGGACTCTGATCGGGTCTATGGAGCTCCGAACATTATCTCAGATTATATATATATATATTATATAAAGATGTAATGCAGCAGCGTTGTGGCATCTACAGAGGGAGTTTAGATTCAAAAGTTCAGGATGCCCATGTCATACAAAGTTTTTTTTTTTTTTTTAAATTTTTTTTTTTTTTGTTTAATTGGGAGAGAAGGTGTACTCACTAGAAATTTTCGATCGTAGTATAGCCAAACCCTTTACAATGAGGCTCTGTGGGCTCTTAATGAAAATCCCCTGGTTGCCAACCTATCCCTACTAAAAAGGAACAGAGTTTCTAAGGTCCAAAGATCTCATTCTGAAGAAATTTGTCTCCTTTGGAATAACCAAGTTAAGGATCTTGTTGTCCAGGGTAGTTCCTGTAACTGCTGCAACTGAAAATCGTGTTTCACTTGGAAGCTATCATGTATGAACTCCCAAAAGGAGCTCTACAGTTGTGCTCAATGCATGCACAGATTCTCTTCCAACGCTAGCTAACCTTGGTAGGTGGCGTTTAAGGTCGTCAAATAACATGCAAGTGTCCGCTTTGTAAAATACGCGTAACTTAAACCATGTTATAAATTGTTACAAGCCTACATGTATGCTTGATCAAATTAGATACACATGGCGTCACGATTCGGTGCTCTCGTATTTGGTTTCCCTATTAAACCTTCACCTGATCCACATATATTTCTGATCTGGGCAATGGTTCTGGCCCAAATAACAAACAACAACCATACCCCCGATATTTTGCCTACTTCTCATTGCCGGATTTAGTCGTTCACTGGCCTAAAACGGAGAAAGTTGTGCATTATTGAGCTTACTTCCTTCGATACAAATATTCAGAGCGGCCATTCTCGGAAACTTAACAAATGACCTTTCTGATAAGGTATAAGTTGAATTGCTGCCATTGAAATAGGTAGCATGGGTTAGCTTTCTTTGACAACCTATCAACCTTGAAAACTATCATTAACTACTGTGGTCTGATGCCAAACTCAAACACTGTTAAAGAAAATCTAGTAAAAATTGTTATTTGAACGTTCGTCCATAATTGTTCCAAATTTGAACTACAGGATGAACCACAGTTTTGAATTGTTAATTTTAGCTCTCTTTGTTGTTACGTTTGTCTGTGCATGTTCCATCCCATTTTTAACTCGCCTGCAAAAGACTCGCTGGTAGGGTATCTTTCTCCCAGGTATTATTCCTGTCAGTGGTCATTTTAGTGATGTGCCAATATGTAATTTAATCTTTTATATATTAAATGTGATTATATGTTAAACATGATGTTGTGAATAAACTGGCAGATCTAATAAATATTTATGTGAAATCTCTCGTTGCACCTTTAATTGTGAATAAAACCTGCTTATCGTACTGACCATTTCCTTTTAGATATAAATTAGATTTACCCACGTCGAACAAGGCACCTCCTGACAGACGTAGTGTTGTCACTGGTCAAGGATACTATTATAGGTTTTTCCAATAAAAAACTTTGTGATAATATTTTATATCTCGTTAAGTTATTTTCGTCTCAAAATGTAATTGTGCGGATATTTGATCTATGAAATTAACTTTATTTTCAACATTGCGCCGTAATCAATTTAATTTCGTCGGAGTTCTTCTTTGGTCATATAAATGCTACATTTTATGATGGTCATGTATAAATTTGCTACGGTATCATTTTTATACTGATTTCAAAAGACAGAAAAATATGTGCATAGAGGAATGGTAACCCTCGGGTATTTTGGAGTGGGTGATGGAGGTAGTGTGGAAAGGAGCCCTGGGGTACTATAGTAATTGGAAGGGGAAACCCGAGTTAGTTGGGTTTATATATGGAAGGGGAACTCTGTAATAAGTTGGAAAAGCTTTGATGTGGCAGCTGGATAAGGGTTGAGGACAGTTGAGAAGGGGATCTGAGTAGTTGGGAAGGGGCCCTGTGGTAGTTAGGACCGTGTACTCTGGGGGCAGTTAGAAAAGGGACCGTCTAGAATAGTTGCGAAGGAGCCTCATATGGTGTGAGGCGGGTGCCCCTAGGACGGGTGACAATAGATATACTATTATGCTGCAGGTTACGTTTGATAAGATTCCGTGCGGACTCTTAATTAACCTTGTGCGTAATCACAAATTAGGCAATTCAGCAGTAACCCAGAAAACAATACGCTGTTGGCGCAACGGCGTCAACTACGTTGGATCAACGGCAATATAAGACGTTGGCCAATTACAAATGTCCGCTAACCCAACGTTACACAACATCAATTTTTGACGTCATGCCGACATGAATCCACGTTTATATTTGGATGAGTCAACGTCATGGGACATTGTTCCAATGTTTTAAATGACGGTCCTTGGTTTTTGGGGGGGGGCGTTTTTTTTGGGGGCTGGACAACGGTAAGTGTAGATTTGCCTAGTTCAGAGATAATTCGCGTTTTTGTTTTTGTTTTTGTTTTGTTCCTTAAAATCTTATCGTTTTGACATTTATTAAAAGAAAAAACTGATTTTAAGCTTCTATAAAGATGAAACACTACGAACTTCCCCCCCCCCCCCCACCACCCCCCCCCCCCCCCCACTAGTGACTGCTTTTTTCATCTAATGCCCTTCAAATATTCCAAAAACTGTTAGAGTTGATGGTTGATTGATTGACGCTTGCGTTGGACCTGACAAATTGAAAATGTGAACGGGGCAATTTTTTTGAAAATTTACTAAAACTGATACAACTCAGGTAAGGTAGTTCAAAAACCCATGGAACAACTAGAAACATACATAGAAATATAAAGTTGCAGAACCTCCTCGTTTTTGAGATATGAAGTAGTAGATTTGCTAGTAGTGTGAAATCACTCTCGGAGAGTAAGTAACACGTACATAGAACATACTTCATAAAGACACAACAGGTTCTGCAAAAAGGTGGACGTGACAAAATGTGAAACAGGAAAAATGAGGACAAGATTTCGAATAAACCATATCTGAATTAATTCAAGGACCAGTCATATAATTTTGTGTGGGTATTATATGAGGGATGGTCTTGTAAATGATAACTAAAATGCCACAGATATCCACCACAGGCGTGTCAGTGGAATTGAATAAATGGTTATTCAATGTGAACGGAAAGTGTCACGTCCAACACTCAAATTTTATTGTCCATATACGTTTTTGAGCAATCTGCTGCACCTTATTTTCACATGGGAAGGAAGTGGCACTAGTTGCCTAAAAAATACTCAAAAAGTAAAAATTGACAGGTTCTACATAGCTCATATGGCATCTGGAAACAAAAGGGCATGTATTTTTGACCATTTTGTGTGGGCCGTCTCCTGAAATCTATCTATCTATCTATGCACCATGGTCCCATAGACGTTGGCTCCTCTAACAAATTTAGACCATCTATCCTATCTTGCGCTTCCAAATATGCCTTGTGGAATGTGGTGCCCACAATGATGTCCATCTTCCCCCATCTCTTCCTTGGTCTTCCCTGTTTGTTTGTGGCTGCGACCGTTTCATAAAAATGCGTTTGGGTAGCCGGATGTTGTTCATTCTGCACAAGTGACTCAACCATGTTAGCTGCGAGGCAGTGATACGAGCTAGGATCTTTTTGGTTGAAAGTGGGCGGAGGAGATTCTTGCTAACTTCTTCATTACCGATCTTAATCCTTCCACGATATTAAGGATTTTTTCTGTAGCATCGCATCTCAATGCTTCCAACTTCTTCATGTCATTCCTTTTGATGGTCCAGGTTTCAAATCCATACGAGCCGTGGGTTGACTAGGAATTAACAGTCGTAATTTGGTGGAGAGTGAGATGTCTTTATGACTCAAGACTCTCTGTAATTTCCCTAGTGCTGTTGATGTCAATAATAATCTGCTTTTGATTTCGCTGGTGGAGTCGTTTAATGGTGGTTACGTTACTCCCAAATTGGAATCTTTAACCTGCTCAAGTGGTGACCCATCAAGCTTGATTTTACTGGGAGCTGGTCATCACGGAGAATACCAATAGCTTTTGTTTTTAGGTATACTGATCTCCATCCCATGTTCTTGCTAGGCATGACTGCCTTGCCAACTGCTCATCAGGTTTGCAGATCGTCCTCTTAGTCAGCGATGAGAGCTATAAATCGTCAGCAAAACGGAGGTCTTTTATTTGTAGCCAATCCACGTTTATGACCAAGTTTTTACAGTTCTCAAAGGCTTCTGCTAAGATGTATTCGAGAAATAGGTTGAAGAGGTCTGGTGATAGAAGACATCCCTGGCGTACGCCAATAGTTGTTTCAAACCACTCTGTAAGATTGTTGTTAAGTCTGATGCAGCTTTTAGCCTTGGTATAGAGATCTCTGATGATGTTGATCAGTTTTTGAGGCCCACCATAATGAAGCATCACTGTAAAGAGGCCATCGTGCCTCTTTACAGTGATGGAAGTTATGGTATGGAAGTTAGGTTCTAAGTAAAAACACAAAAAGTGACCTTGTATAACCTTCCTGTAAAAAAATCCTATAGGTTTTAAGTGAAAATTCAAAAAGTTGGCAATTACTGTGAAACGGGCCAATTGGCAAACTCAAAGCATGGACCTTGGATGAATGGTTTTAATCGTTTTAGTCAGTCATGCATGACCTTCTGTACTGCTAATATCTAGTTCATTTGCATTTAAAAAAACCTTTATAACTTTGCTCAAGGAGCCCAAAATATTGTATTTTGTATTTAACCTTGATCTTTATCTAACTCTTTTCACCTCCCTAAAGCGGAATTCATATTTTCAATTTCTAAATCGTTTAGCCTGGTTCACTTCCATGATCGCTCTGACGTCATACCTCAATCATGAAAATAACACATCGATACAAAACCTGGCTTAACAGCTAAGTGCATGGGGGGGGGGGGATTCATGTGGACCCAAAATTTTTTTCGTGCGCCATTTTTTAACGGTAAATTATTTTTGTCCAAAATTTTAGGGTAATTGCTTAAATGTCAGTTATTTTGGTGGGAGAAAACCCAAATCGGCCATGGCGTTATTATGCTAATTAAGCATTTTGTTGGTGCTATTCAAAATTTCTTTGCCCTTTAAATCGTACACGAGTAAATTGTTTACATTTTTATTTCAGCAATGTAAATGTATTTATGTTCTCCTATTTTATAGAAAAAGTCCTTCGGGAAAGTGGTTTTTCATTTTTTGGCGGGAGAATTGGGTGCGTTTTTGGACCGCCATTTGAATCGGTACAACCGATTTTCATTTTTTTCCCTGTTTTGTGGTTGTGTTGTTGTACCCCATCAATGACCAGAGTTTTAATTAAAAAAAAAAATCCACTGGCAAAGTGGTTTTCGGGGGGGGGGCAATGTGGACCCCCTCATACACAAACGGGAGTGTACCTTATACACTTAAGTGTTAAAAACACATTTTTCTGAAACTGGGGGCAAGCTTGTAAGCCTAAGATAAGGGTTAAAGGGCCATGGACCGATCACTAATAGCCTCGTCCCCAGGGACCCGAGATTTTACCGGAAGTGGTCCAAATTTTTGTATCAAAAGGAAGCTACTATTTTTCTCATTTATCATTTGAAATCGTATGACTAAAGAATATTTGGCTTGCATGTTTTGAGCGAAAATGTGCCCCATTTGGTCGACCAAAATTAATTTTACACAGTACTCTATGGGGACTTTAACTCTCACATCAAAACGGGTTGAAATATCGGCCCGGAACTTTACAGATGGGGTTTGGGGGTGAAGGCCATTCTATCAAGATAAAAAATTAATAGACTTAAATCAGATCATCCCCTTTTAACGGCGTTAGGTTTGATTTGTTATATTTGTTATCTAGGGTTTAGCTTTGTAACCTGCAGATAACGCACCTTATCCTGGGTTTACAGCCTTATTTAGGGTTTACAGCCTTATCTAGGGTTAACAAAGATATTACTATAAGTTTGAAAATGATCAGAGAAATGGTAAACAACAATGGAATGTTTGGCGCCCTCTATGTTAGCTTCATGAAGCAGCTGGTAGGAGAGTACCTGTGAAGGTACTCCCTAGTAGCTGCATAGGTACTCTATTACTGATTTACTGGTGCCTTCCATATGTACCTGTTTGTCACCTAGAAGCAACTGCAGCTTTACACACATTTAAACCATCAGTACAAATTTCACCAAAACAAAAATGTTGTGAAAGATGAGATCATGGACAATCACCTTTGTAATGTTATCACAAATCTTTGTTTCGTAAGCTAAACTATAGTTCGTATGTAGCCATTGGTATAAAAGATCCCACAAGATAGAGATCTAAAGATACTGTCATTTTAGAATTAATATCACATCACATAAACATCAATGCTAGACATCCCCATACTGGAAATTATATTTATAATATTTCAATATCATATGTGATTTCTGTATTGAATTGAAACCATGTACTGAAAGATGAACTTCTGCTTTTCCTTATATTTTATTTATTTGTCTTCCTTTCTCTTTTGTAATAGACACTGCTTGTGAATCAACGCACTATAATCTGGAAACAACAGGCATATCTAAATCCTCACCAGAGCCTACAATGGCTTTGAGGGGCGCCGTCTTCTTGCCGGAATGTGAAGAAAATAGACGGAAATATTTCTCGGTTACGTCAAGTACAGAAGCTGCTATTATACTTTCACCTACTACCGTAATTGCAACTGCTACCAGTGATCATTATCTGATAGGTAAGTCCCAGAGGGTGTATTGAGTCAATCCCACAATACACCAGTTTTGGGAAATTTCACCTCAATAGCGTCATGTGATCTCACAAGAATCCTATTCTTAGCCACATAAAAACCCTGACGTTTATGCTCATGTTAGCCCACAAAGCATTAGTACTTAGGCATTTTTAGCATGATTATGAAAGGTCCTGTGGTTCTTTAACATTTGGAACACTTTTTATTCCTAATACTGACATGTGTTTAGTACATTACAGTATAGGCACATTGCAATGCATTATGGGATTGATTCAGAACACCCTCTGGGTAAGTCCCGTCGATAAGAAAGGTCATATTTTATGTAAAAACTTCCAAATCTGTTTTACTGTAATTGTTTTCTGATAAAGAAGCTGGGGTGCTATTCTCGAAAGGAATCCAACTTTAAACTGGTGTTTAAACCGGTGTAGAATGAATTGTAGTCCACCGTGCTCATAGTCCGGATATAACGGTAAAGAATATGGCAGTTGACTCTTCACGCAACATTAGTTTCACGCTTTCTTCTGTTATCGCCTATGGAGCCCGGAATATGGCTTCCGCGGCGGACTATATCTGCTTTCACACCGGTGTAACGAAACTGAGAGTCCTCCATGAGAGTGTCCTAGCTCCCATAACAACGTACATAATAAACCGTGACCTTGTAGACGAGGCTATAGGGTATAGTGCTGAAATAAATGATGCGTGAAGTGTACACAATAGAGAACACAATATAGGTAGGACAGTTTACATCACGTGGGACGTTGTAATTTATGACACCGGGTTAGTCCTTCTTGAGTGTCCGAGCCACCATGACAACATGTATAGAATAAACCGTGACCTTGTAGACGAATAAACCGTGACCTTGTAGACGAGGCTACAGGGTATAGAAGTAGGGGTGCGTTATTTCACAAAAGTGCAAGTATGATTTTACCCCCAGCCCATAATATGGAGACACCCCTAACATAAAACAAACTACCTTTAAAAAAATAAAATTCAATCAATAACCCCCCCCCCCCGTACATACCCCTAATTACCACTGAAAATAGTTAAACACCTGCTCAAGAAGGCTGTGTTTGTTACTTAGCCTCTCTTCACTTGAGTAGTTGCAGTGAGCACAATGAGTACGGTGAGCTCTGTGTAAAACCATTCAGGTGTCACAATTTAAGAGCAAGTATTTTATTCCAATATTGACTGAATTAAAGGTCCAAGTTATTGACATAAAACATCAGTTAAACTCCCATGGATGAATCGTAATTGTTATTACTTTGCTTTACTATAAAAAGAAGTGTAAATGGCAGCAGTAGGTCTGTCAATTATCTTATTATTCAGAGATTTACTGATATAAATGACTGTGTGCACCTAGTGTATTGGCATTGTATTTGTAAGGGGCATCTGATCCTGTTTTAAAACAAGGTCACGGCCAATGCGGATGCCACTATGCAGGGCTTCAATTCATTGTTGATTTAATTCTTTAGTTGTAAAAGAGTTACTCTATGTTTACCTAGCTCAGACTCGGCATTCCAGATAGCCGGTATCAGTTTACTGTACAATTATTAATTGTATAGCTATCTTCTGTCTAACAAAGAGAGAGACCTAACATTTAAATATGCATTGGTTCTTATCTTGAATAACGCTCAGACTACAAAGAATGCAGCTCCATTGCTAAATTCCTGAAAATGGATGCCAAATTGCGATTAGCCTAATTTAAAAAAAAAACATTCCACAAAAACTAAAAGACATGTACCATTTGGTAAAACTAAACAACAATTCTGAAATCAGGAATAAAAATCCTGACATCTATGTGATAGCATGTGTGATAATCGCGAATACTTATTTGCTATGGCAATGCAATGCATTAATTCAAGCAAAATGCATCCCCCCCATAGAAGAAGCTCCGGGATGGTATTCTCGAGTCCCCCAAGAGAGAGTGCCAAAGCTACCATGTCAACGTATACGGAATAAACCGTGACCTTGTAGACGAGGCTATAGGGTTTGGTGCTGAAAAAATTACACGTGTACTATACAATGTACACAATAGGTAGGACACTACATCACATAGGACGTTGTAATTCATCATACCGAGTCAGTCCTTCTTGATTAAATTTTTTCTTACAACAAAATCTTAAAGTATGATGTAACAGTTGAGATAGTTTCTCATATTTTATTGGCCTTTGTATTGTGAAAGAGAAGAAAAAGCCTAAATGCACAATTCTCAGTCACTCAAAGCTGCAAGTGACTGGTGTGCATTTAGAAACGATTCCCACATAGTACATGTTATCAAACTTGGAAAGCATGCAGTCATCAGCATCACAGACCATTGCGATTGTATCTTTCACCTTGGGTGCGCAACCTACTCTATTGAAGCTGTATAAAAGTTTAACGTATGCGTAAATCGATTCTAGTTACCGACGACACTTCGCGTCTGTGTAGTACATTCCTATTTGCAAATAACTCGGCTATTTATAGCGCTCGATCAAGGCACGGCTCCGGCTGAATGACCTAAGCACGAAAACGCTTCTTCGTATACAATTACAAATGACGAGCGCCGCTCTTTACTCTCAGTAGTGAATGGTGACGTAATATCTGTGATACAGCTTGGGGAGATTTCGGAAATTCTGTGATGTGTGTTCATGACGTTCGAGAGACTTTTTAGACCTCAGGTGGTCAAAATTATATGCGCAATGATAATGGGAAAATCCGGTATGGTCTCGGCTATCGGAAGCTGAAAACAGAATTTAAATACGATTTTCCGTTGGTGAATGTTGGTGTTGTTTTTGTGTTAGTAACGTTGCGCCATGAGTCAATCCCAGAAATTGAGGGCTGAAAAAGTACTCCTAAATAATGGTAGATTATGCGCGATATAATGTGACTAGTGAGATGTACTATCTGTGTCGGTATTACTTAGATCATTCCTGAACCCACAGTGTCATCATTGCAAGGTGACATTTACTTTTACTAAGGTGACAATGCAAATATGCATGGCTATTTTCCGGCAGTGGAACCAAGTTTGAACTGGGAAATGCAATGGGAGTATTGATTGCTGTCATAATTATATGCGCGGAACCGTGTTTGTGGCGCGGTCAAGCATGGTTTGGCATGCACACGTGCATGTACACACAAGATTTTCTGCATTCAGTTCGTGTGTATATTGCAACCGGTGCATTTGAACTTCGGTCAGTCAGGAATGTACTACACATGCGCGAATTGCCGTCAGTGACTAGCGTCGGTGACTTGTCACTAGAATCTTCTATACAGGCTTCAATACAGGCTTCAGTAGAGAGGTGTGTTTGTGCTAGGTTTAAATGAACTGCGTTGCAGTGTACACAACCGAATGCAGTAAATCAGCGTATGTACATTGTTATACTTGTATTGAATAATACCAACAGCATCACTCAGAAATCTTGGAATTATGTTTGACCCTGTTTTGTCTATGACTGATCAAATATCTTCGCTAGTAAAATGTATCAGCTACCATCTCCGCAATATATCTCGCATACGCCGTTATATGGATCAAGACACCTGCAAACTTGCCGTTCAATCATTAATATTCGCCAGAATAGACTATGGGAATGCTTTGCTGTTGGGAGCCACTCAACACGATCTAACACGGCTCCAAAGGCTACAAATAGAGCAGCCCGACTTATATTCTTAGTTGGACGTGACCATCCGAGTAATCTGTTATTGTATCGTCTCCATTGGCTTCCAATCAAGACTCGTATTCATTTCAAAATCCTCGTCTATGTATACAAGTGTCTTCATTCTCTAGCTCCCAATTATCTCTCAGAACTCATTGTTCCGTCAACGTCGACTTATTCCACTCGTTCCTCTTACGACAAACTCCTTCTTCACATTCCAAGAACACGGACAGTAACCGGTGATCGTGCCTTTCAAGTAGCTGCACCGCGTTTATGGAACGATCTTCCACGAAACATCAGGGAAGCTAAATCTCTTCAAATTTTCAAGTCACACCTTAAAGCTCACCTGTTTGGTTAATATTTGCCTTGCTATATTTGTTAGGACATTAATATGTACTGTGTAATGTTTTCAGCATGTTTTTTTGTACATATATATGTTTTCCTGTACAGCGCTGTGTTCACTGGTAGGTTGCTTTATAAATGTCTTTTGGTATTGGTATTGGTCATGCAAAACATGCTTGACCGCGCCGCAACTGACCCTTCTTAGTCAAAACATAGTTACGCGCAATATAATTATGCACAGGCAAATACTCCCATTGCATTCCCCATTCACACTGGTTTCCACTGCCAGGGATGGAAAAATCATAGCATGCATATTTGCAATGTCAGCGTAGTAAACGTTCATGTCACCCTGCATAGATGAGACAGTGTGTTCAGAATTGACCAAGTGACTCCGACACAAATCGCGCATAATACGATTATTTAGGAGTACTTTTCAACCCCCAATTTCTGGATTGACTCATGGCGCAACTTTACTAACACAAAAACAACACCAACATTCATGTATATGGAGAAATAACGCCATATCTGTCTTGCAGTGACCGTCAGATTTTCTTCTGGGGACTTTAGGAATATACATCTTGTTAATTCACTATGTAAGAATTACACACTGTATATCGAGATTATCACTGTTCATCGAGCTTACCTCACTATACATTGAGTTCACTGTTAGTTCCAAGATAAATAAAACATCCGGAAATAAGCATGGCTTTTTTTTATGGAAGAGTTCCTAATGTTGTGCGAAGGCAATATATAAAAGTCCCCAAGAGCCCCTCTTGTGCTATTGCAGAATAAGGATGTAAAGTTTGTATGAGGAGCCAAATTTTAAAATGTTCCATTTGTTTTTCAAATTTTATCATCGTTTGTGTCATGTCCTAAGGATTTAAAAAAGGTAATCGTTACCCTATCTACAGTATGAGTCAAGAAACTGAGTGTTCCCGATGAATAAAAATATTAACAATATTTGTAATCTTTTTAGAATATTATTATATTCACTTTATATTTACAAATACTTACTTCTTAATCACCATTTCAAAATCCTGAATTCAGCATTTATTTTCAAGTTTGGCCTAATGGCCTCATTTTTAGAGGCTCCTGAAATGGCCGCGTGTAAATTTAGTAATTAAAAAACATAGAAGATGAGTAAACTGTTAAGTGTAATTCACAAACCAGGACCAACAACGAGATAGGCAAAGATGTCTTGTTTGTTGCATTTATGCACCAACCACAGTGAGCACAGAATTATTAATATTTATCATGAATAAAATTGTGTCCAAAAAAGTCTGACCTTGACCTTTAGCCAACTAAGGTGTATCACTTAAATTGAACCTGTTTTGGTGTGTATTTTTCAATACTTTTTGTTTTGGCCTTATAATAATAGACCCCCCAAAAAAGTAACGCAGCATGTCTAAATATCCCCAAAAGTTACAAAAACCATTAAGGTCCCTATGCACAAAACATAAAATGATATCAATGGTCTGTTTTGTTCTGCAATTGCAAATTTGACACCTTTCTTGCTTCATTGTGATCAATCCGCCAACTCACTGTCCATTTTACGAAAATGTGTCCATGTTTTCAAAGTTGCAACTGACGACATTATTACAAGGTTTTAACAATAACAACCATGCATCAGTCCATACTTCATTGACACAGCATACCGGGGAAGAAATGCGAGG
This sequence comes from Ophioderma brevispina, assembly GCA_023653785.1. Lineage (NCBI taxonomy): Eukaryota > Metazoa > Echinodermata > Ophiuroidea > Amphilepidida > Ophiodermatidae > Ophioderma > Ophioderma brevispina. The sequence continues at coordinate 42,024 of JAMKCH010076735.1, read as the reverse complement.
GTCCTTTGGTCACTGAATGGCGCAGTGCAAGTATCTGGCGTATACCCTTTTCTTGCAACTTTTTTAAAAGGGAGATATTTTTTTGTTTATAATGGGGATGGGTGTTGGGAATTGCCGTCAATAGGGCCAAGAATGGTAGTGCAAAATTTACGGAAGAAACGACTATTGATATAATCGTTAATGTTTCGTGCAAAGACCAATGTTTTTTTGTACCGTATGGGGTATTTAGACATGCTCGTTACTTGGTTTGTGGGGTTTTAGTGTGGGTAAAAACGCGTAGTTCATCTCAACCCATGAGAATTCCAAACAGTCAAAATATTATTGCACTTGTTGTTCTGCTTACCCAACATTAAGTGGTCATGTGTTTATACTCATTGGGCTGTATTACCATGGGTTAATCTTCCAGAGTGTGGTACATCCACATTATGTAGCCCCACTTGAATTTTTGCGCTTGCAATACCACAAAATCAATAGAATCTTGACAAAGCAAATCGGAGGGCCTTTATTAAAATGAATGCATGTCGTCGTGGGTTCTTGCATAGTGTCGAACTTCAGCATAAATGCTAGTTTCTGAGACAAACGGCGTTGAAAGTATCGATTACTTGACTGTTAATCGTGTAATTAAATGAAATGCAAAGGAGAAGGTGGCTATTTTAAGTGGTGTTGTTAGAAGGACAATGAATGGTCCTACCTGACGACAGTATTAAAAGGTACCAAAAACACTGTTTTCATTTATATTCACGGAATGGGCAACTGAAATGTTGTTTCGATTGTTTGTCAAAAAAGGGGGGGAAAACCCCAAATGGGTTTGATTTCTCTGTGTGGCTCTAAGGAGTCGAATACCGTTATCGACTGCCTGAACCCCGTTGGTTTCTAATGTTGGTATGGGTGGGATTACTATAGCTACGGGTTTTTTACTATTTTAAGAATGATGCTGGCCGATGAAAGCCATCCACATGAATAAGAATAACGATGGCGATGATAGAGTGGCAATAACGATGAAATAGGGAGTGAAAACAACGACTTGACGACGTACAATGAGGCTACGGGATGAGGATTTATGGCTACTGATGATGATTATGATGATTCTCTGGATGATATGATGATGATGCTATTGGTGATGAATGATTAGAATGATGATGCTACTTGATGATGATGATGACTGAATGATGCCACTGTCGATGATGATGAGCTACTTGATGATGATGATGCTACTGGATGATGATGAGATTAGCTACTGGGAGGAAGATGATGATATGCTACTGGAGGAGGATGAATGGATGATTCTACTGGCAGGAGGATGGTGATATGCTAACTGTAGGAGGCTGGTGAGGATCTCCTGGAGGAGGATGGGATGATGCTACTTGGAGGAGGGAGGATGATTATGCTACTTGGAGGAGAGTATGAGATGCACTGGAGGAGGAGGATGATGATTCTCACTGGAGTATGAGGATGATGATGCTACGGAGGAGGGTATGATGATGCTACTGAGGAGGAGGATGAGTGAGCCTACTGTAGAGGATGTTGATGATCTACTGGAGAGAGGATGATGATGCTACTAACTGGAGGAAGGCGGATATGATGCTACTGTATAAGATGTTGATGATGCTCTGAGAGGAGATGATTATGCTACTGGAGGAGGAGGATATTTATGCTTTACTGGAGGAGTAAGGATTATGATGCTAACTGGAGAGGAGGATGATGATCTACTGGAGGAGGAGGATGATGATGCTACCTGGAGGAGGATGGTGATAATGCTACTGAAGGAGGAGGATGATGATGCAACTGGAGAGGAGATGAGATGCTACTAGGAGGAGGAGGATGATGATGTCTACGAGGAGGAGGAGGATGATGCTACTGAGCGATGATGATGCTACTGGAGAGGCGGGGATTAGCTACTGAGGAGATTATGATATGCTACTGGAAGGAGGATTAGATGATGCTACTGAGGAGGAGTATGATGATGCTACTGGAGGAGAGGATGATGGATGCTACTAGGAGAGGCGGAGGATGAGGCCTACTACTGGAGGAGTAGGATGATGATGCTACTGGAGGAGGAGAATGATGATGCTACTGGATGATGATGGTGATGATGCGACTGAGGATGAGTATGAGATGATACTACTGGAGGAGGATGGTGATGAGGCTACTGGAGTAGGCTGGTGATGATGCTACTGGAGAGAATGGTGGATATGCCTAACTGCGGAGGAGGAGAGGATGCCACTATACCGATCTATTTTGCATTGTGTTTATGGTTACAAACCAATGCAAATTTGTAATACAACGACTTCCATATGCGGTTAAAGTGGGAAACATTCACTGTTCATTATCGTTCATTGTAAATATAGCGCAGACTGACCAAGATGACCAACGAATTCAGAAAATGACACCGCTTACAACTTTGGCTTCCTTAAATAATATCTTAATTAAGTCGCAATATGTTTTAACAAACTATTTTTTTGCAAAAAAACGATAATTTTCAAGAGTAAAAACGTTGAAGAACCCAGAAACACTGTAGTGCGTTAATATAAAAATTAACAAATATTAATGCATGTTTAACAACAATAAATATTGGCTAGAACTGTTGTTCCAAATTGACCTCAGAAATATTTAAATGTAACTGGGCATGTTTTCTAACTCCAAGGTTTTGGAGGAATAATGTGGTCTATTGTCTCGTTTTGCCTTCTTAAATTTCTCAATTACATATATCGTTCCTATCTTTTAAAGTAATGTACAACCTTAAAATATATACCAAACTTGAAACGAATTAAAAATTAAATGGTAATATACTCAATACATCTAACAACTCCTAAACATTTAGAGGCACTACGCTTATATACAAACAGCCTTCCCAAAAAAATACAATTTTGTTCCTGAAAGGCAGTTTTTTTACAATGATGGTATAGTAATATAATATATTTCGTATGGTACATGCAGAGATCTCGCGAACAGTGGGTGAACATCAAAGGAAGAACTCAAGGGAGAGAAAACGTTTCGTCCATATGGGTTATGCGAAGGTCTAAATTGGGTGTATGATATGGAGAGCACAGGAGTTTCGCTACACTGAGGGGTTGGTATAGATGAGGTGTCATCAAAGCACCCAACAGTGCACAATAACTCATTATGTTCATAAAGTCTACACTAGGTACGAAGTCAACTTATCGATGTGGACACAGAAAAACGGTGGAAAGGAAAAAGAAGCCATAGATCTTGACTCCTGTTCGAACCCGTTGATAAGCATTGGTCCACCTGTTTTCTACTGCTTCCAACATACCTAGTATGGCTGCACAATGACGTCAAAGTGTCACAAGTTGCAAGTGGGTCATTTCCACAGACACACTCAAGATAAACTGAAAAATGAAATTGCATCAAAAAGGTCGAATATTGGATTTTATGCGGTTTTGGCCCAAAAGATATGAAATGACTAGTTTTTAATCAACATATAATTTTAGAACCATACAGTGCGCATATCTAAACAAATGACTAATAACAAAGGGTAATGCAGTATCATTTGTAAGGCGAATAATGTCCTCGAGGTCGAAAAGTCAATAATGGGCGCCCATTATTTATTTTTTCCCGCCCGAGGATACATTATGAGCCTATAGCTACACAAATTCTATTCTATTAATTAAAAAAAAACTTTATTTTATTTGTTGTTTTATCGGCTTTAAGTTACGATTCTTAATTTATGTGTATTTTTAGGCTGATTAATAACCTAATGAATAAGACCTTAGCGGGCCTCATTATTGCCGAATAATGGGCAGTAAACTGACCAATCAGAATCTGCATTTTCAATAACCCCGGGAGGGTGCACCTCCATTTGTTTCGCCAAAATTGCATAAAGATGTGACATATTAATGAAAGACTTAAAAATTTTTAACGTGTTTTGCGCACCGAGGAAGTTTTACCTAATAACGAGGGTAATGTCCACTCCTGTCCCCCCCAGAAAAAAATCTATAAATTTTGGCCTATTGTGACAATGTTAAAACTACAAAACTTGGAAAGTTCCTTTTCACGACGCATATACCGTAGGTTTCAATAAGTCCAGTCACATAATTAAACCACAAACATTAAAATGTGAAATTAATGAATGTAAAATTACATGGTGTATGTCATGTTGTAAATTTCACCGATTGCCGTAAATCTTGATAGACCTATTGATCGATTTTTTGATCACTGAAGTAGCAAGTTTTGTCCCAGCGAATACGTATTCGTTCAAAGTTATTGTGTGCTTGAGATTTTGACACGCAAAGCTATCGAATAAGAATTCGATTGTTTGTGAAACCCGTTTTAACAAATGCGTGTTATTCGACTGCGGCTATTTGGTTAGGATATGTAATTTCATTTTATTTTTGGGTACAATTAAAGAGTACATAAATGCAACCAGAAAACTCTTACTCAATTTGACCAAAAAATCAGATTCGACAATATGTGGTGACCACGACGATATAATGATGCTGAACCAAATTGAATTCCAAAATTCCTGGAAAGCATTTAAATGTACTTTTGACATATTTACAATTTAAGAGCTACCATGCAGTTGACAAGAAAAAATCAGGATAATTTGGGGCTTCAATCATTGCTCACACTCTACGACTCATGGTTAATGAACTATATTGAAATAAAGGGTTCATACTAGAGTAAAGGTTCAGAATGTTCCGATTTTTTCAAAAGTGTATTCATTTGTTCACATCTCGGTGATAAAAGGAAACTAAGTACTTTCCAGGCCCTACTTTCCCCTTGCATAGTTATAGGGTACGGTGGCCCGGAACGTATTCCCACGGTGTAGTCTGTGTCACAGGACTGCGAAAGATATTATCTACTTGATATGCGTGTAAGAGACTAACGTTATCAGTCCGTAATAGCGAATGTGTGTAAAAGAAACTAAATCTCAAATATCTCCGAATACAAAGGGGTTCTATGAATTTTTTTGCATTCAGAGGGTCTGTTACTATGTTGTTTTGAATATGTATCGTAATTGGGTCTGAACCTATCGAACATAGCGAGAAAATTGACGTTGTTGTCGGGTACTTCGGTGCTGGCAGACCCGGATGGGACGCAAATGTGAACACGCAATCGATACGGTCAATCCTTTTTTTCCCACAATGCACTTTTAATATTGGCCCGTCTTGAGATTTTTTTGTTCAATTTTAGAAAAAGGATTACGTACTTACCGGACCGCAGTATTTATAGGGTTCATTAGGGAAGGTTACTTACCAGGGTCTACTAAGGTCACAAGCCGATGCCCCATAAGGTCAATATATAACCGGAGGTAATGTAAACGGATGATTGTTTTCGTATAATATGACTGTACAACTATACACGAATCCGACGGGCGGACTATGATCGCCCCTACGCCGGGGGCGGCGAACTCACCATCCGCCATGACTTGGGGGGCAATCTTTGACATTCTCGTTATACACGCGTTTACGTTGACGTGATTACCAAAAAGAAGCGATAATTTTGATCAATTCTGATGGCAAAAAATAAACAACTATTTCACGTTGATCCATTGTGATACATCATGGGGGCGCAGCTTCGGAAAAAATGTAATTTCTTGGCTGCACAAATAGCGATGAAAATCAAGTTACACAAATGGAAACGAACTGCGTGTGAAATTCACGACACATGAAGAATGTGATGTCTGCAGCCGTACCAGATGCCATCCCAAATGGAAAAAAACACCGAATCTGCCAAGCTTAATGAAGTGGAAGGAACTTATTTTATTTATTATTTTCATTTAGTTTACTTTAAATACGATTGTTGTTTTCCAAAAAATTCCATTAAAACAGGTTAAATTTGTTCCACATTGTCACGTACAGTACCTCATAATGTAGCCTACAATAAAAACCAAAACAATCATTGCATCCATCGTCTTTTCATGTGTAATGATAGTCCAGGCGTAGCACATCCCATGCACAAACGAGACTAATGTTGATTCAGATCTCGAAATCGATCACATGGGCGCGGAAGCGTCCTTTCTAAAACATCAACAACCGCATCGAAGAATGTCACAGTTGTCAAAGCAACACGATCGGTCTTTGGGAAACTATCAATTTTACTTACACGGAATTATATAACATTCTGTTGTACTGATTTTTGTCTGGATGTTTGAATTTTACGAAAAATGATTTTTCTCAAAAGCGCGTTATTACCAATTTTAACACGTGTTCTAACCATAAGCGTTCATTTCTCAGTCACGCAAGGTGGGCGAGATAACCTTCAATTTTTACAACAACCGTGAGACACTTGCCCTGGAATCCAGTTAGGCCAGTCCCTGACATCCTCCTTCCATAAATCCATGGAAATAAACGGTGATACTGTTAAAAATTGCGAAAAAGGTAGGTTGTCGTGTGTGTGTACGCGGTGTTTGGTGGCCAGGATGCCCCCAGTAATGACGGCGACGTAGAGAGAGTGTCCTTTCGAGGCTTCCCAGTCGGATTCGTGTATACAAGTAAGTTGGCATTATAGTAGGATTTTTATTCTGTCAGTTCATTAAAAGTTTTTGGGGCGTGTCGACAATTCCATTCGTTGTGAAAGGTTACATGCTTTACCCGAACAGTGCAATAGAAATTCGATGTCACGATACCAGGATCACCATAATTAAAAAATGTCCCTTTTCTCATGAAGAAAATATTACAAGGCAAATGCACTGAATAAATTCCAAACACCAAACTTGAACAAACTCTGAAGCATTCAACATAAGAAAATGATACGAATAAGTAATTATTACGCACCAAATTTCTGTTACGTCACTAAGGAATATTAGAAAATCGGATACGTTGACATTTATTCGTCTTGTTCCAGAAATAATATTTGACATCTTGGTCCAATCATTTAAGTATTTAAAAGTTTTGGACACTCATAACAAATTACAATATTTACGTGGCCTAACCTCCTCTTCGCCCAGCCTCGATGTTCATGACACTTTATCCGTTCTTTGATTGACACCAAACAAAGGAACCGATAGCGTGTCTCACACTTTACAACAATCTATTCAATTGAATCTGGAATGAAGCCTTTACATATTCGATACAAAAAAGTTCATGTAAAATGGGTTAAAGCATCTTATTCTGTTGAACAAAGTTGACTATTTCAGATGACAATATGCGTTTACTGACAGGAATAAAAAATCAGACTATAGTTTGATTAAAATCGGACTGTTTTAAAAATTTACCCCATGATGGCCTTGAACATTTGTTGGCCTGTATTCCTAAACCTAAGGGTCAAAAGTTAGTCAAACTACAGACTGCCCCCCAAAAAATATACAATCAAGATTCATTTTTGGGCCAAGAACTTAAGTTCATCTCAACTGGACCTTTTAACTGATAGTACATGTGGAACTGTATTTTTGTGAAAATTTGATATACAATCTTGCAACCAAGGTTTTTCTAAATCAAAATTGTATGAGGATTCCAAAAATCATGGGTGTCATTTTTAAAAATGTGTTCTTGGATGAATTCTAGGGGGGCAAAGTTTACACTGGTTTATACAGGGGGAAAATATAAAAGGGGGCAAAATGGGTTTTAAAGTATACTATCGTGTTCAGTACCTTTCAAGGATTACAGAAATGTATAGTTTGCCCTACCTGAGTGTTATAGTACAAGAGTTACAAGGTAAAACGGGTTCAAGGTCACACTGGGGGTAAATTTTCAGATTCATTGGTTTGTTCTAAAAATGGTGCCAAATTGTTCGTCTTACTGTACAGAAGCCGAAAATATAATATAAAGGTCGCGTTGTCAATGACGTTTTGATAATAATTAAGAGGGCAAATATGGCCGTGGTCCACAGGGTCTATGGGAGACCACTAGTCATATCTCTAAAAGTCTCACTTTGAAAGGTGAAACACAGAATCTATATACATTTTCTTATTTAGTATGACCCAATGAACGATTTAAAACCAGTTTCAACAAAATCGGACCATTCTATAAATAATGACCTTGAACTTTCTTGAGCCTATTGTACTAAAACAATAGATCGTAAATATGGCAAACTATACCTTTTTAGAAACCGTATGAACAGCCGAACAGACTGGTATAAATTTTAAAACAATTTAAACACTTTTATTGTTTACCCCTGTACAAATTTTGCCCCCTTATAAAACACCCAAGAACACATTTTAAAAAATGACACCCATGATTTTCAGATGCTCCATGACATTCTGTATTGGAAAAACATTGGTGTCAAAATTGTATATGAAAAACATCCATTACATTCCCCATGTACTATGATTCTTTTATGAATGTTCCAGCTTTCATAGGATTTTTAGTTGGTGTAATTTGGGGGTCTGGTTCAGGAGTTATGGCCAATTATCTGAGACACTTGAAAAAACCTGTTGGGCCAGTTTCGGCTATCCTGATACCAACACAGTTGCCATTGAAAATCTACTTCAAGACATTCTTTATTGAAAATCAAAACAAAAATAGGTATAAAGTGCTGCTTCTTGTGATATAACATATTTTATAACTTTATAATGTCGCAATTGCCAATAATGCACGTAGTCAGGAGGAATTGTGGGCGCAGGGTGGAAATGGAGTACAGACTTTTTCTATCGGTCGATTTTTCTTTATGAGGACCTAAGCCAATAATTTCTGGAGGGTGTGCAAAATTTCGTACAGTGGCATTTTCTAGAAATCTAATATGGCCGCTACCACTCTTAAATTCATTCAAATTGCCATAATTTTATGTTTTATATCCAGGTTTTAAAGCACGAGGAATCTACTCGACGGGTTCTTGATCACAGCATTCAGCTGAACATTACCATCAAATCCAATATGGCCACCCCGAAATCATTCAATTGACCATAACTCATCAAGTATTTGATGATATAACTAAATACAATACAGATGCATCGTAATTTATATGTTTTAAAGAAGGTAAAAAGATTGCCATATTGGCCCCGTCTTAACAAATTTTGTATGTTAACGAAACAAAATACAGATAAGGATGTCAAAATGGTCAAATACTTATCCCATACCTTAATTTACACCTTTATATTAACAATTGTTTGATGTAACTACATATAATACAGATATGATGTGGGTTTTAAATATTTTTAAATGTCTATATTGGCTGCCAGCTTGAATTTGGAAGATTTCAATTACAGAGAAATGTCAAATAAAGGTTTCTAGTGATCAAATACATAATATCTTCATGAGTGCAAAGCATATAACATACATATAAACACTAGAATCAAGCCTCTAAACTGCAAAATGTCGAGAACACTTGACGTGTCCAGAAATGTTCGAAATGCTTTCTGTGGTGTTAAAATAATACTTGCAGAGTTTATTCAATTGTAACAGATTTTAAACACCTGCAGACCACTTTTTTTAGGGTGTTTAGGAATAGCATTCTGTAAATTCATAAATAGGTAAGACTGGAAGATTACTAATCATTTTAATGATTCCGAGCGCATATTTGACTTTTGAGCAGCCATATTGGATTTTTGCAGGGTTGGCTTATGCCGGCAAAAACTGGTTTTTGCCAGAAACGGTTTAAACCTGGTTTAAACCGGCATAAACTGGTTTAAACCGGCCAAAACTAGGAAATGTCTGAGGTCGTCATGCAAATCATTTAGTGTACGGTACGTCATTAAAATTAAGTCCCTCTTTAACTTAAGATTGTCAACATACCTTGCATTATTTTATTTGTTCAATACAAGAAGACACAAAAAGAGGAAAAAACATTGTAACAAAAATAATAAAATGGAAAAGTATACTCTAACAAGTGTTCAAAACTTGCAAAGATCTGCAGCAGAACTCAAAATACCAGCTGTGGATTTACAATTACACTTCAATCTAAATATGAGTACTTGCTCTTGCTTCTTTTTTCAAATTTTATTAATTTATTTACTATTTAGTTTTGAAATTAATTTATGCCTACAGATCAAGTTTTAAGCTACATGTTGAATTTTCAGTCCATTTCCATATTTTCACTAAGGTTAATCATGATTAAAGCATGGTACTAGATCAAACTGTATATATCATATTTAAAAAAAAACAGAAGTTGTGTTTACTGTACTTTCAACCACTTTTGTTCTGTAATTGTTAATGTTATTCTGACTTCTACAGAGTTAAAGGTGCAACAAGAGATTTTGAGGCACCCAGATATTGTGTCATTATAGTAATTTCATATAGATTAGACACTCAATAGATTTCTTACCTTGTATTTGGCTACAGAAATGTCTTAAAATAGAGAAAATAGGTGATTTTGATTTGCTCATATTTCAATAGAAAACATAGGCTGAATTTCATATTTGCTCCTATGCGAAATTAGAAATTTCACAATTTTTGTACCAAAGAAATATTTCTCAGCTTAATCCTTTTAGATGGGGATATCTTTGATGGAAAGCCTTACATCAGGGCAAAAATCAGTACTTTCAATTTTTCAGGGACACCTGATATGTGAAATCTCTTGTTGCACCTTTAATATACATTTGTAAAACCAACAATTACAATTTTTGAAAATTTTAAAAGCATTTTTTGAACAAAATTGAGGTTTTTGCCAGTTTTGCCAAAATAGGTGGCATAAACCTTGCGGTTTAAACCGGCGGTTTAAACCGCCTGGTTTAAACCGGCCAACACTGGATTTTTGTGGTAATGTAATGACCAAATTACATTACTAACACTTCATCGTGCTTACAACTACCGGGGTACCGCAAAAATTGTATTAATCAGAAATGCTTAAGGGATTTTTGGTGATTTTGGACATGGAAGCATCCATATGGGATTTTCAAAAATGCCACTCCACCAAATTTTTCACACCTCTAAAAACTATTGGCTTAGGTCCTAATAAACTAAAATCTATCGCTAGAAAAAATCTGTACTCCATTTACATCCTTCAGGTTGTGTACACAAACTTCCACCTGACTAATGTAGCATTGGGAAATTCAATCCCAAAGAGTCTTGTTGTCTCAGTATATACTCCAGGTTTCAGCAGAAACTCTATACTCACTGTATATCGAGAACTGTTGTGTCATTCTATAGGAAGAACCAGCCTAACATGATAATAACAATTTAACAATAATAACAGCAACTACAAGAAATGGTAGAATTCAAAATATATCCGAAAATAGCCAAGAATTGAGAGATAAATAACACTTTCGAAACCAAAAAAAAATTACCCGTGCAGATGACTTTATGAAAAAATGAATATAGTATAAAATAGCTGGTATCTCAAACTTTGGATCAAGTTAAGTTCACTTATTCTTGTTCAACCATATTCAACCATATAATAGTACCTAAATAGTCGACCATCATAAACTAATACCAAGAAATTGTCAATTTATGAATGGCATAACGGGACCACTATTGGTAGTTGTCCAACTGAACCCTGATATTTACCGACTTACCAATGTGGAATTAGAACCATGTCGAGATCCCACCTAAATTTGTACCAAAACACTGAAAATACACGCTTGTGTTTGCATAATAACGTTTTACGAGAGCAACGTAAGGAAAAACGGGTTGTCAACAGGCTAAAGAATTGTTGTCGGCCGTCTGTGCAAGTGAAAGTAATTTAATTCTGCCGTTCGATATTGTATTTAATAGGTCAGGTCAAGCGCCAATTGGTTCGCTCAGGTATTGTATGGGTTGGCTAATTGACGATTGATTATATGAGTAGCATTCTGTCGTGCTTGGTGTGTTTTTCACAATTGCATCTGTTTTATCACATGCGGACGTGTGGTCAGTTTTTCTGAAAATGTCCGCCCTTCCCTCCCATGTGCATCCGTTTGAATCTATTGGGCTTGTCTTTGTACTTTTTAATTTGGTTTAAACATTCCCAAAATAATTTTAATCATACAAAACTATTAATTACTATATATATATATATAGTAATGCAGTTCGGTATGAGATACCTTTGGGTCCCCGATTTGGCCAAATTGGTAAAATAAATAGTGTTACATGGACAGTATGCAGATATATGGGAATTGCTGTTTGGTTCAAGATACGGTTTGGGACTCGATTTGGCAGGTAAATGTTCATTATCATGGTGTTATAAGTTTGCAGATCGGTACTAGATCCGCTTTGGGTTTCGATTTGGCAGGATAAGTTGAATACATAGATTTGCAGGTCGGTACATGACCCGCTTTGGGTCTCGATTTGGCAGGTTCCATTGGTACTCAATTGGGTACTTCAGCGTAATAAATAGCAGATCGGTATAAGGATCCGCTTTGGGTCTCGATTTGGCTGTTAAATTTGAAGTCTTTATATATGGATTAGAGTGTCGGCAGATCGGTATAAGTCGCTTGGATCTCCGATTCTGGATGGTAAATGTTTGTAGTACTTATGGGGTGTATGTGCCAGCAGATCGATATAAGACCGCTTCGGGTCTCGATTGACTGGTTAATTGTAATGTATGTGTATTTTATCGCAGATTTTTACAAGATCCGCTTTGGGTCTCGATTGGCGGTAATTTGTTAATTATTTGTAGTACTTTGTTCAAGTTGAGTGTCAGCAGATCGGATATAAGATCCGCTTGGGTCTCGATTTTTGCCTGTAAAATTTGTAATTGTATGTGTTATTTTATGCGCCGATCGGTATAAGTTCTTTCGGGTCTTGTTTGGCCGTGGCTAAGATTTATATGCATGGCGTTAAGTCCTGAACGGTATTTTTTGAAGAAGTTGATGGTGAAGGCGGAAAAATGCCTTGAAATTTGTAATATTTTGATGTTTATATTTATATGTCAAGCCATTAGGAATTTAGACAAAGTGCGGAGGTTAGGAAGAACTGGCCTGGCCAATTGTACGGTCGATGGCAATTGATACCTGCGTTGAGAGTCTGGATCCAGATTTTTTTTTTTTTTTAAGGTATGGTAACCTTAAAGGCTATAGGACTAACATATTTGTCAGACCAGTTAAATATTTATCAATTCAGGTTCATTTCTGCATGTATGCAAATGATTTGTTTTGATAGCAAAATAAATTGACCTTGTGGTCCTGATGTGACAGATGCTCAGTGGCAATCCGGGGTGAAAAATCCTATTTCTTGCTCTGTGGACAAATAATATTTATGCCATGTTAATCACAACCATTTCAGTTGTCATGAAAATTTGTTGTGACCGTAGCTCTTATCTTCATTATCTTCAATATAGCAAAAGCTCCTTGTCTGTCAAGTTATTCCACATCGGGGCAATAATAAAATATAATAAAAACAATCATAATAATCATTTTAACCATAAAAGTAATAATGATAAATATACAATACTAAAAATAATTACAATAACAATGATAAATATATATTAATAACATAAATCAATTATAATCTATACCAATAAAAAAAATGAATCTGACTCTCTGTCCGGCTATGCGTTTCATTATGCTTTGACATATGGAGCGGGTATTTCTCATAAAGGTAGGGGAAGGCAGTCTTACCTTTGCTTGTAGGGTTTCAGAGTTACCTAAAAGGTCAAAGCTCGTATAGAGGTCAGGTTGCCGTAGAAATGGTTCCTATGACCACCATTTGGTCAAAGGATCACTGACCTGAACACAGAAACAAATTTCTTATTCTAAAGTCAAAGGTCACTCACATAAGTCAAAAGTCACACACATGGGAAAATGAACGAATCTGAGGTCAAAGGTCACATTACATGTAAACATGATGGGGCATTTTAAAAGTTTTTAACCCTGTGTAACCCATTGGCCCCTATTGGAAAAAGTGACACCATAATTTGAGAGTATTAACTACCTAGGCATTGATATAGAGGGTCCATACTAACTACCAAATGTGCCAAACCTTTCTGTATTGTGGGTGAACGATGATGTTTGACCATGGGTCCAAGCTCAGCTCTATAATAGGGTTTCCTGATTTCGACTTGGAGCTAAGCGTATGACATATTAGGCAAGCGGGACGAGAGGTTGAAAATCCAAAAGCGGCAAAGGTCCCACAAAGCTTATCAAGACCTGACTTTCTCACGTGACCTCACAGTCACGTGACGTTTTGTCCTTCGGCAATTGCGTCATCACTGCCGACGGCTTTCAGCATAACAACATCAGTAGCTGACGACGACTGATGGTATCAGTCGAAAGATCTCCTACAATGGAGGTATGTTTTCAATTTTGTGATGTAGAGGTTTTATACTTTAAATATTTACTACCATCACGTATATGAGCCTTTTTAAAATAAAATAATTTGGCTTTTGCTGTGGACAAAGTTGGTTCATAAAAAAAATGTTGTCAATTTGATATCTGAAACACGGCGTGCTGTCATATTAGGGTTTATTTATAGGCCTATAGGTATTCGGATGATCGTGTATTAGCAGAGCGACAGACCTGTGAAAAGAGGCTAATTTTAGGAGTTTAATATACCCCCCCCCCCCCCACACACACACACACACACACACTCGCGCGCGCGCGAACACACTCGCGCGCGCGCGAACACACTCGCACACAAACATCATGCATCATTTTTACGGCGGTCCAGTAAGTACGTAATCCTGTTTCTAAAATTGAAGAAAAAAGTTGGCGTAAATTGAAACCAGCGTTTGAAAATTCTCAAGACTGGAATAATACCGAAAGGCATTGTGGGAAGAGGGATGCGGCCCGTAGCGATTGCGTATTTACTTTTCCGTGTCTGCGAGCACCGAAGTACCCGACAAAAACGTTCAATTTTCTCGCTAGGATCTATAGGTTCAGACCCAATTACGATACATATTCAAAACAAAACATAGTAACGGACCATCTGATGCAAAAATCTCCATAGCTTCGTTTTCCGGAGATATTTTAGATTTAGTTTCATTTGCATACATTCGTTATGACGGACTGATAACGTTAATCTCTCGCGCAATACTAATTTAGATAATATCTTTCGCAGTCTGTTACACAGACTACACCGTGCATGGGAAATACTTACCGGACCGCCGTACATCATTTTAAATGTTAACGCGTTTTCTTTCAGATTAGGCATGAATTCCCAAGTTTGTAGAAATATGTTTTTGATCAAGAACTTCCATTTTTGGTAAAAATATTATTTAACACACTTAAGTGACCGGGGTTCCTATGGACCCCCAAAATTTGTTTTCGCGCTGGTTACTTTAGGCGTGGGATTTTTTCGCCGAATTTGTTTGGCTTTTAAATGCGTTTTTTCTTTTTCATACAAAAAAAAAAAATAAAAAAAAGAAAATCGGCCCAAGCCGTTAATGAGTTAATTAGTGGGATCCCATGCCCCCCTTGGGCACTAACGGAAGTCAGATCTGGAAACTTTTCCAAAATAAAGATCAAAAATTTGTTTGCTGATATATGTTCACACTACATGTAAGTAAACAATTATTAGTAACATTACAAAGTAATGAACCCTTCATGTGCTGAAAACATACAATTTCATCATGGACGTTGCTAAATCGTTACTGTTCAAATTCTATAGAAGTCTTCCACCTTTCGGATTAGCAGCCATCTTGCCGGGAAATCCATTCCAATTTCTGGAGACTTTCTAAATCTAAAGCCCGACATGCATGTTGGATATGTATGCATAAAAGTATGGGTCACACTTTTGATAGCACAAGTACTTAGAGGTCGGGTCATTAAATTGATCTGAATGAGGAATACTACGGGAACTAACACATTTTGTTATAGGTTATGTATGAGTGAGGTGAAGTCCTCTATGGAAAATGACGCACATTTTGCAACACTAGTAAAAAAACAATATTCCCTAAACTTCACATTGTGTGCTAACTACACGTTATTGGTCTTCTAGAGTAAGATATCAAATCCCATAAAATAAGTTTTCAAAAGGTTTGATGCAAGCGCAAGGCTCATTTGAATTTTCCGTCTTTTTCCCCAATTTTCGCGTGTTTTGAAAACATGTTTTGCCCCTAATTTGTACCCCAAATAACAATTTCATTTTTAAATGCTGATTTGGGGTTGTCTTATGACCCTTCACAGGTGGTATGAATTTCGTGCAAAATTCCCTCGGGAAAGTGGTTTTCTAAGGGGGTTATGGAACCCCCTTGGGTACTAACGAGAGGTAAAATCCCTTGGTCACTTAAAGTTCCCAGGATATGCAAATAGAATTGGGGTGGTTTGTGTCAAGTCTACAAGGAAAGGGCAAGCATTCAATATTTGAGTTGGTGATGACATCATTAGTGACTATTGATTTTCAGAGAGTAATAGAAAATTCCAGGTGACTGGTGTGAATCTATTCATGGCACTGACTGAAAATCAATAGTTTCACTAATGATTCCCGGTAGGTATCTCTTTTGTGGTCCTGTTTTTATTGGAATGGAATGCCCCGTAAAGATTTGGACTAGGTTATCACTCATTTCCTGGCTTTAAGTGTAAATATATTGGTATTACGGAATCTTTTCTGAAATAGTTTTCCCTAAACGCTTTGATTTACGTGATAAAATTATCACCATTTAAGAGCCACATCATGTATCACTGGAAAGCTTAATGTCAAATCTATGATGTTTGTGAAAGGCGCATTTTGGTGACAATTTTATTAAAAAGTCGTTTATGGTCAGCACAACATTTTGATGTTGCGGACATATTGCCGCTTTTTCATTAGCTAAGCCCCTTTTCAGAGCTGTCCCGCTTGCCTATAGCGATTGACTCTCTGGCTTTGTAACTTAAAAAAAGAACTGAGTGCGGCGGGTACGCGTGCGTTTTTTTGTGTGTGTTTTGTTTTTTATGTTTTTATTTCTTCGGTTTTTTTTTTATTGATTTAAATATTAACGTTGGAATTTGAATCTTCAACCCCAAAACCCCATCTGTAAAGTTTCGCGCCGATATTTCAACCCGTTCTGAAGTGAGAGCTAAAAACGTGATTTTGTAATCCCCACAGAGTACTCTGTAAAATTGACCCTCGTCTTACCAAGTGGGGGGGGGGTTAACCACCCCCTACTGACTTTGCTCCGGTACGCTAAATGCCAAAAGCTTGCGTAAAAAGCTTCCGGGTAATCGTTTACTCATCTTCTGGTTATTTTCGCGAAAACAATGTGAAGGTATCACCTTCACCGGGGTTAGGGTATGCCGTCAAAGTCGAAGGGTACGGGGGGGGGGGGTGCCAATATTTTATGTAGAAAAAAAAAGAAGAAAAAAAAAAAAAAAAAAAAGCTTTTTGAATTATTATGCATCTGTTGATCTAAAACTCTATATATTTATGTAAAGCTAGTCAGTTGCCATCATTTAGAGCTGCGGTCAGCGGTCCGTTTAACCGCATGAAAATCCGATATTCCTAACTTTTTAACGCAAAATCGGATTTTCGCCTATTTTCTGTGGAAAATGCCAATTTTGCCGACTCGCGGACTTTATGGAGTCATTGTGACGCCATACTAGGATAATGTTGTACTATTTTGATATCATGGGAAGAGGAGGACCATAGCTATCCATTGGTATCAATCATAAGCATCGGTGCTTTATAACGAATTCTCGGGGGGGGTGGTAACCACTCCCCACTTGGTAAACCGTGTTACCAAAAAGGCTTGATAAGACGGGGGTTAATATTGTCGACCAAAATGGAGTACTCTTTCGCTCATAACTCCAAACCAACATCATTTTGCTTTAAGATACACAGGGTAAATGGGAAAAATAGTAACTTTCTTTTGATACCAAAATTTTAACTACTTCCGGTAAAATCTGGGGTCCGTGAGAACGAGGCTATTAGTGATCGGCCCATGGACCATTAATTTTTTTTTTTATTTCCTTCTCCAATGGCACCAGAACAAGTACAATTAGGCAATAAAGAAACGCAAAAGAATCAGTAGAATTTTAGTAAAATACTTTTACATAATGGGAAAAAGGGCCGTTTTGTGATCCACAGCCGTTGGTCCCCTACTTACTTAAAAAGTTATCATCATCATCCATCATCCATCATCCTTCTTCATCAGCATCACAGCTCATTCATCATCCTCATTCATCATTCATCATCACATCCATCATCATCAATCATGCTAATACTCACCTTATGGCAAAATATTATACATATCTTAGGTTATTATAAGTTGTACGACGCGCTGGTCGAATCTCGAAATGTGCAATAAATTAATAGCGATCGCGAAGCCTGAAGCTCTTATAGACTAAATAACGCGTATACATGCATTGAAAGCTATTGTAAAATGTATAGCCTGCACAGTTTTATGAAATGCGACCCTCATTTGATCCTCCCCTTTTCGTTCTTACCATTATTAACTCCTACGGAGATAAAAATCGACGGTACCGGACAGGGATCGTGCCATTTTTAAAGATTGTATATTGGCATTTTAAATTTGTAGTCCGATATTCAACAAGGAAGTTATTTTATTTCTCCATTTTGTTGGATATTTCGTTTTCCTCGCAATTTTTTATGTCTTGTTTTCTAACATGAAACCTACATACTGTTTGTCTGATGTTTTAAAAATTATGCTTGGAATAATTATACAACACGATATTTTAGGATGTTTAAATAAATTTGGTATATGTTTCACCAATACATGGTGCCCTTTTAAATTTATAATTTCGTCAGGGGAAGGCGGCCAAAAAATCCTAATTTTAGACGTTGTCATTGGTTCAATACGTAAAAGCGAGATATTGACGAAAAATTCTGTTTTTTTTATATGTTGTCAGGGCTGGTTGGATAACGGCAAACAAACATTTTTGACCAAAGCTGCCATACTATTCAGATTTGGGAATTGGGGATTTCCAAACGTTAATTTATGGAATTCTTGCGTGCATTTTGGCAAATATGACAGAATGAAAGTGTATCTGAGCGCTCGCTTCTCAGGTTCTACCTGCATCATATTATTCATATCTTAGGCTTAGTTATTAACGGAATAAAGCCCATCATTACCGTATATAACAAAGATTGACGTTAGGACGAAAAGGAAATCTCTGTGAATATCAAAGACGAATTTCCCCTATATAAAGGTACTTTTTAAAGCATTATCACCATTATTATTATTATTATTATTATTATTATTGTTCCTGTTACAAGCTTATCTAGTGGGTTAGGGAGAAATTGGCTATTGTATATGCACTAATTAAGACGTTAGAGCGAAATTTCGTTTCCCCTTAACGTTGTCCTTTGTTTGCGCTTTATTCCGTCAAAGGATGTGAATATAAATTTATGCAAATTAATCCAATAGAATAACAAAGGATATGAATATTAATTTAAATAATAATAAGAGCTCATAACCTAATTAATAATTAAAATTTCCCCCTAAGTATCAAATTATTATTATTATTATTATTATTATATCACTATATCCTACGCTAGGGCGAAATTCTCTTTTGTTATGTATAGAGTTCGACGTTAGGGCGAAATTTTTTTTCGCCTTAACGTTATCCTTTGTTTGCGCTTTATTCCGTCAAAAGATATGAATATTAATTTATGCAAATGAAGGATAATCTCATTGGCTAACAAGAAACATGAATATTAATTAATTAGCATAATAATAATAAAAGCTCATTATAAGACTAAGGAATTATTAAATTTTCGCCCTATGGTTCAATCTAGGAAAATATATATTATTATTATTATTATTATTATTATTATTATTTTTATTTATTATTATTATTATTATTAGTGTTATTATTATTATTATATTATTATTATTATATATATTATTATTATTATTGTTGTTGTTATTATTATTATTATTATAATTATTATTATTTTCCTCTAATGATATCAATACAGAATTATCTTCTGGAGGTAAAATGATATTGTACAAATCGGGTACAGATGTTAATGCAGAGAGTGCTGCAGCCAATTTGTTGCCTGGTACTGATGTGGAGTTGTACGTGGAACTCTCTACCGACAACACTATCCATGTAGGCAGACGGGATGGAGGCAGGATTTTATCTTGGAAAGACGATGATGGTCTGCTTGATATCAACTATATCCTAGTTCAGAACTATGCTGATTCAAATTCATTAACGGCGGAATGGACATTCTGCGATGGAGGTAGGTCAGCTTTTCTCTCTCTCCTTAAAGGCTGACTCAGATTTTCGAAATATATTTTTTTTGTGTAGTAATTAAAAATAGTCATCAAGAACTAAAGATAGTAGCCTAAAATGCTCAATTCCAAAGTTAGAGATGAATGCCGTAAACGATTATGCACAGTATAACAGTGCCGTAGCACGAACACACTTTTACCGGACACTCAACAATATTTATAAATGAGTCTAGGTTTGCCGCCGGGCACCGCTGGCCATTGCGATGCACACTCCAAAGAATACTCAAACCACCAACAAAGCAAGGCACGTCGTGCTAATTAGGACGTCACACCACCCTGCACCATGCATAATGTTTGCCGTGTGATCTATTTCAACCAATAATGGGGTCGTGCATGTACAATCAGGGAATTCCGATGCGCTGTGACACAAGGTTCCGATAGTCCATGTGAATTGAATGTAAAACACGAAAGATCGAAACTAGCAAAACGGTATATTGGAACGATGTCATGGATGGGAAATGTTTTGAAGAAGTGTGATTTTGCCTTGTGCATAATAGCAATGTCAGTAGCATTCAAGACGATGTCAGAACTAAAACACTGACATTTTCGCTAATATGGACTTTGATCTTTTGCAACACAAATTGCACTAAGTGTCTATGAAATTATTATGAGCAAAATGAGAATGAAATGTAATTTGAGAATTTGGGCCAGGGCCAAGCTTTCTGTGCTTTGCTATAGCGCTATACAAGTGACCCAACCAAGGTTAATTATATTAAGCAGTGGCGCGCTTTTCAATATGACCTAATGATGTTGTAAAGAAGTGCATAGGACACCGTGTATAACAAAATTCCGGATCCGGAATTTTATAACAAAGCTGTGATTTTCTATATAAAGGATTTCGATTTGAGCTTAGCTATTTCACACAGTGATTAGTATATGGACAAGCATTATGTATATGCAGAAAACACGATTTGTTTGAAAAATGAGTGCGCCTTCATCGGGAAATTTCTGAGTCAGCCTTTAATTCGATAACTATTGATCTAATCTCCAATGTTTTGTAATTAGAATTGTTTTTCAGTTGATATTGTATTATAACATTTTAAATATTTGACCCCTGTATTACCTATTTTGCTCTAATTGTTTTTTGCACAGGATGTGATTCGGCAGCAATATGGAATATTGAATCTTGACCCTATACTAACATAGGGACTATCAAACCTTTTGAAGATATTTATTAATTTTTCCGGGAGATGCCAGGGCAAACAGTGAGTAAAACCATGTGGCACATTGACCGCAGAGGGGCTCGAACCTGCAACCTCCGTATACTAGTGACGGCGCACTTACATAATTTAGAAACAATTGGGTTTCAGGTGGTCACTCTCAAGGAAAACAGTAAGCCAGCCAAGTATCATAAATGTGTCAGAAAAAAAACTATGTGGATTTTTGTTACAATGACAACCAGTCAGATCAATGCCTCATATGGTATAGTTTCTCAAAAGAGTGTTGTTTTACCAAAAATACAAATTATTTTTGGCCTTGGGCCAAAAAAAGATGATCTTTGGCCAAAAATACGATTTTTGAGAGTGGGGATGATGGAATCTTTCAAAAACAAGCTTTATCAGAAAATTGCCACTTTTAAGTAATTGCGTACTATATTTACGTCTTAAATAACAATAAAAGATAATTAAAATAAAGAAAACAAAGCATTCCAGAGCATTTAAGGTCATTTGTTCTCAAAAATATTGTTATTTGAACTTATGATGCGCATAACATGTTTAAAGTAAGCAAAAAAGCATCGCCAAAACACATTAACACAGTTCTGTTGACCTAAAGGTGAAGCTTTTATTTTAAGTAGGAATTATAGTAGTGATAACTTTAAAGGGGCAATCTGGATATATTACACATTGATTGCTATTCATTCGGATGCAATATGCACATAGTTGATTTGGTGCCGAAAATGGATTTCTGATTTCACTGGAGTTGTTAACTGGAAGACATGTAGTTGTGATGAAAGTCAGTTTAACCAATTGGGTTCATGTTAGCATGATTAACTAATAATTTAGTAAAAAACAAAGAAAAAAAGAATTAGCGCAGTTTTAAGGTCAGTTTTCCAAAAATTGTTGGAAATTTCAACGAATGATGTACATAAACATGTTTAAAGTAGCCAAACGATAAAAACACATTAACACAGTTCTGTTTGACCTGAAGTGTGAATTCGTTTACTTTAAGTAGAAATTACAGTAGTGTAACTTTAAAGGGGCAATCTAGGATAGTTACAATGATTGCGATATCATCGGCTAAACATTCACATAGTGATTTGGTCCGAAAATGGATTTCTGATTTCTGGATTTGTTCGGCTATATTATAGTCATAATAACAATTTCTTTGTTTTTAAGAGTTAAAAACTCTTAAAAGAGTAAATTTCAAAATATCAAAAAAGTATAAAAAAGGTAAATTTTTTTCAAAATAATGGTATGATTTGTAATACTAATGATTTAGAAACATGTTAAGAAGGCACCAATAAATCATAAAAACAGGTTGAAAACAGTTTTGAGGACCTAAAATACAATGTTCTCACTTTTTAATTCGAAATAACGCTGCGCTTATACATTTAGGGTGGAAGTCTAGGGTATGTTAAAAAATTGTTGAGTCAAACAGGCATAATCAAAATGTGATTTGGACTGAAAATTTGATTGGCTAATTTCCCTGTATAATTGTACTTGATAACTTCAACATAGCTTAGTTAAAAACATTTGAAACAATTTGAACGACACACTGGGTCATAATTAACCAATCAAGTGGAAAAAAAAGAAAAAGAAAATTAAAGTCTTATGGTCGTTTAAGAATTTGTCTCCAAAGTATGTTAATTTGAATAAAATCAGCTGACTTAATGACAGGCAACATCAAGGACCTTAGGAAAGAACTAATTAATTAAAATTGAATTTTGTTCTTTTACATTTTATATAATATAAAAATAAGCATCTACAGCTAGTATACGATCCAGATTACTAATTATCAAGATCAGTAAAGATTAAACTTGTGTAAAAGCTGGCCAACTAGAATTAAGTACTGATTCACTACAAATGAAACAAATTATTGGTATGTATCAGCTTTTAAATGAGGGGGGGGGGGGGGGGTTTAATACTTGTTCACACACAATACAATAGGTGACAATTAAGTCTGGTAAGTTTATCATTATTATGCATTGTATAAAACTTAGTATCTGTAAACTCTATCCTCATCTTCATTCTCACGAAGGACGGTCCAATAGAGCGGGTGGGGAGCCCACGTAAGAGACATTCGCCTCTCAGGGACTTGGACAGGAAGGGCGGGCCCAAGGATCACATCAACACGTTGGAGCTGGGGGCAGTTCATCTGGGCTGGGACGACTACTCCATCTAGTCAGGGAAGTCAAGCTCTAGTCCCAGGCGACAAACATGTCGGGTCGTCTCCCACATCCAACAAAGCAGGGCGGAACCAGGAGTCGCCACTTTGGCCTACAGACAGTCAAAGTCTTGGAGTGGTGTCTCCGTCGTCGGATCACCCTGACAGCGGTTCACCTTCCGGGGAAGACAAACCGGCAGATGCACATCGAGGAAGAAATCGGGAGTCGGGGCCATCGGAGTCCGGGTCGCGGTGGAGTGGCACATCCACCCCAAGAATGCAGAATAGTTTCAACAGGGGAACACACCACGTGGCACCCTGTTCGCAAACCGCTCAAACGCCCAGCTGCCGACATATGCTGTGCCAGGGAACTAGCGCCCTTCACAGGACGGCTAATGACAATGGAGGGGACGGAGGTCACAGTATACGGCTTCCCTCCGATCGCCCTAGTTAATCAGTTCTTATCAAGTTCACCAGGCACGAAAATGCCGCATAATTCTGGTGTGCCCGAATTGTCCTCGGCAACCGTGGTTTACAAGACTCTGTCGCTGCGTACGCCAGACCGTTTGACTCTTCCAATGAGGAAGGAACTGATCAAGGATCGGGGGGGGGGGGGTCTCCTCCATGGAGAGTGTCTGAAGGAGATAACCTGACGGATGGCCAATTCATCTCGTCCTACAGAGCAGCCACGCCTTTCGCTCCAAGCTGACAGTCTGGCGGGAGCTGGCCGGAGACCTACAAAAAGGAAGAACTTATAATGCCAGACTGCTCAGTACCGGAACTGGTGCCGGGATCACCAGTGGACCCTCTGCGGACCACTCAAAGAGGTGGCGGGACTCTGATGCAGGTGTTCGAAGATGGAGCAAACCCACGCACAGTCAGGAGTTGCCACACTTCAGTAGGAGCCATTCATCTGGGGATTGGCGGAGGCATTACCGTGTCTAACTATCCAGCGCTTCATGACCTCTTCAAGGGAATGCTACATCGACGGCCGCATGAACGCCCTCTCTGTACCAGCATGGGACTGACCAACAGTCCCAGCAATCAACAGTCCTCCTTATGAGCTCTTTCACCACGGCGTCTAGCGGACCACCGGGTTGACTCTACAAGTTGCAATCTGTGCATAAGTTAAGGCTTGATGGGCAACGTTATAGGAGATGTAGGTGTTCCCTCTCCCCGGGGGAGAGTCATATCACCATAATCCCCGTAGATATTACCATTCAAGCCGACACTCCCCCCAGGAGTGGGGCCTCACGGTGTCGCCTCCCGCCGTGGAGTCAACCCGGATTAGCAAAATCAAAATAAAGTGTTGAGGGTCCAATATGGGTTCCGTACATGTGACAATATAGCTTATTCTGAATTAAAAAGTATTATACTTTTAGGTCAAACGTTTAAAATACGTTTTGTGATTTTGTGGCTTCTAAACATTTTTGTAAATCATTGGTTTCCAATAACATATGTTGAGACAATGACCTTAAATGCTCTGGAAAGCTGTTATTTCCTGTTTTACTATCTCATTATTGTAGTAGACTAAAATATAGCCCATAGTGGCTTAAAACTGAGTCATCCTAAAACTACATGGCTCTAGGTAACAAATACAGTGAAAATCGCACAATCCAATTGTCGGGCCAAAACCACTATGTGAAGGTTCATCGATGATACGGAAATCATATAACAGTATCCTAGACTCGCCCTAACATATCCTATATTGCCCCTTTAAAGTTAACACTACGTAATTTACCAAAGTTAAAGCTTCACACTTTAGGTCCAAACAGAACATGAATGTGTTTTTGATGCCTTTTGTGCTACTTTACCCATGTTATGTGCCTCATAAGTTCAAATAAACCATACTGTGAGAAAAATGACCACTAAGCTATGGAATGCTTTTATTTTCTTTATTTAATTATCTTTTAATTGTATTTAAGACGTAAATAGAGTCCAAATTACTTAAAAGTTGGTTAATTTTCTGAATAAAGCTTTTTGTAGATATCAAATTACATCACAATCTCAAAAATCCTATTTTGGCCAAAATTTATCTTTTTGTGCCCAAAAAGGCCAAAAAAGAAATTTGTATTTTGGCAAAAAACTCTTTTGAGAAACTATACCATAGAAGCAGGTGATCTGACTATGGTTGCCAGTTGTAAACAATAAAATGCCCCACATAATTTTTCGACAACATTATGATTACTTGGTGGCTGTCTGAAAGCTAATAAAGTATATTCACCCTTGTTGCCTAGAAAACTAAGTGGTTAAAATTTACATAAACCTTTTGTAACTTTTCAGATAAATAAACTGAAATCACCTGGAACCCTGTAGGTAGTACTATAACCTACCAAGAAGATGTAAATCTTGTACTTTCGATGCAAATGTGAGATCCAATATGGTCACCAATGGTGGCATTTGAAGAAATTTTGATGGTGCTTTCCTGAGTAAGGTGTGACACCCATCAACTGGATTAGGATCAATTAAACATTCGGAAGCGTCAAAGAGCGGGTGGGGAGCCCACGTAGGAGACATTCGCCTCTCAGGGACTTGGACAAGGAAGCTGGCCAAGCATCACATCAACACGTTGGAGCTGTGGGCAGTTCATCTGGCGCTGGGACAGACTCTCCATCTAGTCAAGGAAGTCACGTCCTAGTCCAGTGCGACAACATGTCGGGTCGTCTCCCACATCAACAAGCAGGGAGGAACCAGGAGTCGCACCCTTTGCCTACAGACAGTCAAAGTCCTGGAGTGGTGTCTCCGTCGTCGGATCACCCTGACAGCCGTTCACCTTCCCGGGGAAGACAACACCCTGGCAGATGCCCTATCGAGGAAGACATCCGGGAAGTCGGGGCCATCGAGAGTCCGGGGGTCGTCGGTGGAGTGGCACCTCAACCCAAGATATGCAGAATAGTTTTCAACAGGCTGGAACACCCCCACGTGGACCTGTTCGCAAACCGCCTCAACGCCCAGCTCCCGACATACTGCTCGTGGCCAGGGAACTAGCGGCCCTTCACCAGGACGCCATGACAATGGAGTGGGACGGAGTCACAGTATACGCCTTCCCTCCGATCGCCCTAGTTCCTCAAGTTCTTCTCAAGTTCACCAGGACACGCAACTGCCGCATGATTCTGGTGTGCCCAAATTGGCCTCGGCAACCGTGGTTTACAAGACTCCTGTCGCTGCTGTACGCCAGCCCGTTGACTCTTCCAATGAGGAAGGACCTGATCAAGACTCGGGGGGGGGGTCTCCTTCCGATGGAGACTCTGAAGGCGATCAACCTGACTGCATGGCCAATTTCATCCAGTCCTACAGAGCAGCAGGCCTTTCGCTCCAAGCTGCCCGTCTGGCGGGAGCCTGGCACGGAGACCTACAACAAGGAAGACTTATAATTCCAGACTGCTCAAGTACCGGAACTGGTGCAGGGATCACCAAGTGGACCCTCTGCGACCAACTCTAAAGGAGGTGGCGGACTTCCTGATGCAGGTGTTCGAAGATGGAGCCAACCCACGCACAGTCAGGAGTTGCCGCACGGCAGTAGGAGGCATTCATCTGGGGTTTGGCGGAGGCATCACCGTGTCTAACTCGCCAGCGCTTCATGACCTCATCAAGGGAATGCTACATCGACGGCCGCCCGAACGCTCTCTGGTACCAGCATGGGACCTGCCAACAGTCCTCCAGCATCTCAACAGTCCTCCTTATGAGCCTCTTCACCAGGCGTCTCTAGCGGACACCGGGTCGACTCTACCAGTTGCAATCTGTGGCATAAGTCAGGCTTGAATGGGAACGTACTAGGAGATGTAGGTGATTCCCCTCTCCCCGGGGGAGAGTCATATCACCATAATCCCCGTATACTTACCATTCAAGCCTGACACCCCCCCCCCAGGATGGGGCTCACGGTGTTCGCTCTCCCGCCCGTGGAGTCAACCCGGATTTAGCAAAATCAAAATAAATGCTGTTGAGGGTCCAATATGGGTTTCCGTACATGGGAAAAACTATAGCTTTATTTCTAATTAAAAGTATTATATTTTAGGTCAACGTTTTAACATGTTTTGGTGATTTTTGTGCTTGCTTAAACATTTTTGTAAATCATTGGTTCAAATATACATTATGTTGAGAAAATGACCTTAAATGCTCTGGAAAGCTTTTATTCCTTTGTTTTTACTACATTAATTTGTTAATTATGACTAAAATATAGCCCATATTGCTTAAAACTGATTTCATCTAAAACTACATGTCTTCTAGTTAACAAATACAGTGAAATCAGAAAATCCAATTTTCGGGCCAAAACCACTATGTGAATGTTCATCCGATGATACGGCAATCATTATAACATATCCTAGATTGCCCCTAACATATCCTATATTGCCCCTTTAAAGTTAACACAACTGTAATTTCTACTCAAAAGTAAAAGCATTCACACTTTAGGTCAAACAGAACTCTGTTAATGTGTTTTTGATGCTTTTGTGCTTACTTTAAACATGTTATGTGCATCATAAGTTCAAATAAACAATATTGTGAGAAAAATGACCTTAAATGCTATGGAATGCTTTTATTTTCTTTATTTTAATTATCTTTAATTTGTTATTTAAGACGTAAATATAGTCCAAATTACTTAAAAGTGGTAATTTTCTGATAAAGCTTGTTTTGTAGATATCAAATACATCAAAATCTCAAAAATCATATTTTTGGCCAAAATTCATCTTTTTTGGCCCAAAAAGGCCAAAAAATAAATTTGTATTTTTGGCAACAACTCTTTTGAGAAACTATACCATATGAGCAGTTGATCTGACATGGTTGCCAGCTTGTAACAAAAAATGCCCACATAATTTTTTTCTGAACACATTTATGATACTTGGCTGGCTGTCTGAAAGATTAATAAATATATTCACCCTTGTCTGCCTAGAGAACTAAGTGGTTAAAATTTCATCAAACCTTTTGTAACTTTTCAGATAAATAAAACTGAAATCACCTGGAACCCTGTAGTGTATAGTTACATAACCTACAAGTAAGATGTAATATCTTGTACTTTCCTATGCAAATGTGAGATCCAATATGGTCACCAATGGTGGCAATTTTGAAGAAATTTTGATGTGCTCTCCTGATTAAGGTGTGCCACCCATCAACTTGGTATTTAGGATCAATAAACAATTTTCCTTGTACTGACATTTATATTTAATATATGAAAAGGTTTTGATTAATATTCAAAAATATGAAAATGAATTTTGCCATTAATGCCATAACTCCAAATCAGCGTGGACAATTAAAAAAACGTCAGTACAAGCATAATTGTATAATGAACAACTCTGCCTGAAGGGTATTTATTTAAAAAAAAACGGGAGATATTGTGCATCAAAATTACACTTCGGTCCCAAAATAGAAATTGAGAAATGGTTGAAAATAGTTTTTCGCATACTTACTAGTCAATTAACATCATCAGTGTTCTTGCAGCCATTACACTGCTTTCCATAACCTCTATGTAAAAGAAGCTGTGTTTGCCCGGTTCCTTGGTCTGTGTACAAGAAATTGTTTCTATTTTTTCTGTGAGTTTTTGCAAAGTACCTGTAACTAAGATCTAAACGAATTGTTAAGGAAACAAACATGATTAAAATATGGTAAATAGCATTTTTGGAATTTCATGGTTGAAAACGCTAAAGACTGCACAAAACAGAAAATTGATTTCTTTGAGGGAAAACATTTTTAATTAGGATCTTTCTACCTTAAGTGTGGAATTCAACACCTTTGTTATTGATCGGATCTGGCGTTCCTACACTCCGTCATGGTGAGATGCTGCAGGTGCGGTTGGATTAAACACCCAGTCAATGTTCTTCCAAACCAATGCACTGTGTGTTTATGCTTGGTTTATTTTCTTGATTTCTGAACGTAGTTCTCTTTTAGCTCATGCTAGTTTCGAACCATTGACAGACCTAATCCTCCCCTGTCCTCTAGCTACGAACCGTCTAATAGTTTTGATGCAGGCATCGGTGTCAAGGGAAGCAGATTTCTCAATGTGGATTACTCTGGTCGTCAAACATGTGAATATCGCACCATACCGTTTTACTGCCGAGCGTCCAACATTAACAGGGAAAGGACTAAAAGGTGAAACATCAAGAATCAGGTGATTCTAGGAAAGATCTTCCACGGTTACTTTTCCTCTTTATCGTTTGCATGCGATACATTTTTAATTAATTTTCAAGCTGTTGGCTGCTGGGGCCCAATATCTTTGACGAAAGGTCGATAGCATGTGACCTCTTTTAACATGGATCCACTGCAGGAGGAGGGAGGTTATATGACGGTGCCTTGGCAAGATGGCCTGATGCTTAGTTCCTTCGGGCATAGCCGCTCTACTGAGACGTCCTACACGTAGCACACCATCACCCAGTCTTGGCTCCAGTCGCTGGATTGAACTGGGTTTCTTGCGGCTTACATGTACTTTGTGTACCACTTCATAAGCGTTCATTAGTGACTCGATTTTGGTGGAAAAGCTGCCTCTGAATCAATAATCAATTCAATTATCTCCTGCTCTGTTTAAAGCAGATCTTCCATTGAGAGTGGTGCTAATTCCGTCTTCTTTGATTTCTGTTCCAGTAGACTTAAGCTGGTCATTTTGTCGAATTTTATTCAGAAGGCATTTTTAACCGGTACCCGATGATTCACCCTAAAGCATGTTTAAGTTGGTACTATAACGAAAAATGTGTAATCAATCTGTTGTTGACAGTTTGGCTTCTCGAACGCTCGTCCCTTGGTACATACAGGGATCCCAAATAAATCGGGATAGGACACTCGATCAAGAGAATGGAGGCATACTGCATGAAATCTGCATGGAATCTGTAGCTTATAGTTCGCCAGTCGTCCGTGGCGCTATTACGCTACGTCATCCCCGGTCATACGTCGTGCTGCATAAATTATTACGTCATGCTGCATAAATTACTAGCTAATTAGGTAGCTTATCGAAAATGGTGGCGCTATCACCATCGATATCGAAATCGTCTATGGGTATTTGTACACAGTCTGGTACATACCGCCATTGGTGTGACTTGGAACCGTCTACGATATACGGATAACATTTTTGAAGAAATGTATGAAAAGAAGGAATCTCCACAAACGCGCAGTTCTCTTCTTAACATGTTTTCTAAGCGGGCTGAAACTGGCTGTAGCTAATTCTATCCTGGGAATTGTCATTTACTTGAGGGGTGCGACCCTGGACTTTGCAAGGAGAAGCTGGCAATATACACGCCCCGGGTACACGCTCACATTCTCACAGGCATCTTCAAAACGTATGTAGGTGGCAGTTCCATAACCGACTTCACTGGCATCCGAAAAATGATTAACTCTCCAATTATGCAACAAATATTATAGATGGTGCAACCAGTAGATTTTCGGGTTCTGTACATTAGACGATCAATTTGACACCATTTTAACGAACGGATATACTAACATTACCCCAATGTGACCTTGACCCTATTTTGACTCATACCTATTGAACTACACCGTCAGTGGCAACTATAAAACCCCTTTTTTTTTAATCCTGAAAGTACGAACACTTGCATACTTTGCGACGCGTTTTTATACTTTCATATTTTGACCCCTGTATAAAACCTTACCCCCTTAATAAAAATATAGGTTCCACTCTTTGATTTAGTAGACTTTTGATCTGTTGTTTTTTAAAGGTATTCTCAGTACAATTCTGTGGAATTGATTCTGTTCAATATTGGTTTGGTTAAGGCGCCTCATTCTATTTTGAACTGGCCTATGAAATGTAGTAACTTTTGTAGGAAGTTTAGATTTTATAAGTAGTTCCTTCTTAGATGTGTGCCTTGTTTATTACATGCCGATTAAAATATGTACTGACATCAAGGGTCTCCCTATCTGATAATGCACTGTAGGTAATTCTATCCAGGGTTTCGTGTACATCACTGCCTTGATCACTTAATCGAAAATGCTAACTCAGTCGAAGACAAACAGGAAATCTCAAATTGTAATTGAGGTAAGTGTAAAGAACTACTTGGGAGCTAAAAATGTGCAACAAATTCTGTGCATCTATTTATATTTGACCCAAAACAAATTGCAAAAAAAAAACACGTTGTTTTTCTTAAATATACTGCGAATTGTCCAAAAATATATAAAGCAAGTTTACCAAAATCACCTAGGAACAACGTTTTGACGGGGTAAAAACTACATCGAATGGTTGGAATCCGATTTCAAAGAATACCCATTTATTCTTTAAAAAAAGGTAAAGTGCCTATCTATGATCTCTAGTTTTTGGACAATAGGGGGGGGCCACATAACAGTTCAAGGGTCACCCTACCGTGCGTAAAATTAACATAATGGAACGTTTTTGTTCAAACGTTGTAATTGTCTTTGGTTGGTCACACTAGATGAGTAATTTTTATAAGATTCTTTTTTCCGACATTTCTATATAAGAATTACAGAAGCATTACATATGACCTTCCAATAGATCCTGGTATCCCCAGCCCTTTTGCATCCCTATTCTGAACAGACTATCCCCCCCAAAAAAAAAAATTAAAAAAATGGTATTTTAAAACCAGTAGAATTATTGTCTCATGTACAAATTAGATGAAAATTTGACACCATTTTTGCTGGTCGGCAGACCAGCCATATGATCAAAGCCGTGTAATCTGACTGACTGCTGCCTGACCTTCCGTGCCTTTATGAAAGTTTTTGCCTATGCCGATCATTTTAACGGGTCTTTGGCCATTTCAAAGAAACACCTTATTACTACCATCTTCAA
Source organism: Ophioderma brevispina (assembly GCA_023653785.1). Classification (NCBI taxonomy): domain Eukaryota; kingdom Metazoa; phylum Echinodermata; class Ophiuroidea; order Amphilepidida; family Ophiodermatidae; genus Ophioderma; species Ophioderma brevispina. The sequence continues at coordinate 10,040 of JAMKCH010076735.1, read as the reverse complement.
AACTACAGCTGGTCGGCCGTGCGTGATCGCGGCAAGGAAAAAGGATTTTTACGGCTACTATATCGTTTTACTATTATACAAAATACAAGAATAAGCTCTTCAAATACAATTACAAACCGTCACGTACCAAGCACCCACTTTTAATTTTAGAACAAGTTTAAAGGTTTCTAATTATATTCGTCTAGGCATCATAAAGTGTGTCAATTTGGGCGTCATATGGGTGATATTTTGCAACACGGTCAAGGCTGGCCCGACTCTCCAACTGGAAGCAGTAACGAACGCTGGTCGATTCGGTCCCAAAGAGTTCGGCCCATGCTAATTCGACTCTATCATTCGGGTCCCCCATCAGTTCGTCGCAAAGGCAATTCGGCCCCACGTAATTCGGTCCCATTCGGAAAACGCGTGTTCAACAATAACGTGCGTGTAACCCCCTTAAAACCTTGGCCTAAACATTTATACGAATCATGATCATACTTAATAAGATCTTTAATTGTGATAAATTAAAAACATCATTGAGTATATATATATAGGAAAAACTTAGCTCCGTCAATTTGATAATTTTAGGCGTTGTTTTTTTACCAGTCTTTGCAAATTATAATTAACTGTTTATGCTAAATTAAATATTTTCAACATGGAATCTATAATAAAAAACACTTTGTCATTTGATAATCAATTTAGCAATAATTCATCTTACCTTATTGCACTGTGCCCTTATTGGAAATGAACGAGACAGTAACAGTATGAATTTCGTTCGAATTGCCAAACACAAATTATATTTGTCATGCATTTTTGGAACAATAATGTCACCATATACAATTTATACTAGTATTTTATTGGGCCTTTTGTTTTACACTTTAACAGCCGTGGCACACGCTGAAGCCGGTTCATCCAAGAATAGGGGACAGCAACAAATGACAACAAAAATTATAATATTGAAACCAAATAACTGTAACATCTTGGTTGGTAAATGATTCCGTCTTTATTGTGTACTACATACTACATGTATAGAATACATTGTACAACATCGATCACCCAAAATTAATTTAGTACTGTGACTTTCACCGTTGCTTAGTTTCCTATAGTGCTTACTCTAGTCACTGTGAAAGGCCCTGGGTTCATGACTCTCGCATAAGCTATCAATTGGTATTGGTAACCCGTATTGTATTACGACTGAAACATCAACGGATGGGTATATATCGAGAAAATCCCATAAAATTCATTCAGCCATTTCTTTGACCCACCACTCTCAAAGCAAAATTTCCCTCGATTGGGAGAGACTCGCAATAGGGGTACTATTATAGTTGTGTTGAAACAAAAAGAAGGGGGAAACGACTACGATATTCAAGTGTACACAAAGTAGCAGAATAAGGAAAAGGCAACCGATATCACAAAATGCAACAATCAGAATTAAAATTGCACGGTGTTTCATTTGGTTCCGAATTGGCATGGGGACCCGATTGAACTGATAGATGCCTAATTGGTTCAATCAGTTTACTGAGACCGACATGGTCGTGTTTTTCCATTGGACCGCATTGGCATGGGACGGAATTGACGTGGGACCGATTGACCATCGAAAGACCGATTGACTGATTCCGAATTGGCAACGGACCGAACGGCTGGGACCAAAAAACGTAAACCGGCTGCAATATTTAACGTAAGGTATTTGTAAAGGGTTTAAAAAATAAAAAAAACAATTTCTTGACTATCATTTGAGATGACAGAAGTTAATTTCATCCTTGACTATTAGGTGAGATGAAAAGAAAAAAAAAAAAGGTAATTTCAATCTTTTTTCCGCCGTGTTATCGATACCTCAAAAATTGCTTTTATTTAGATTTAGTCATTCGCCACAGCTAAACGAATTTCGGCAAACGTTAACGTAATAACCGCATGCCCTTAAAGGTGCCGAATTTAAGTGGTGGCAGAATACTAAATTCATCCCCAATAACTTAACTAGTCCAATTGGCAAAACCTTTTTCTGCATTAGATCTGATTTATTGTAATTTTTTTGGATTGGTTTTTGATCGCATTTTTTTTATTTTTTTGCACGCCAACGTGTTTTCAATTAGAAGAATAAGACCATGAGATGCCCTCTTTTCTTGACAGTTGAATTTTCTCGAAATTGGGGCAATTTGAAACAATACCTTTCTAGTCAAATTGGCAAACCTTTTTCGCAGTAATCTGATTTATGTAATGTTTTTGGATTGGTTTTTTGATCGCATTTTTTTTGATCAAAAACACAACCAATGTATGCAAAAAGGTAAACAAACCACCACTAGAAGTAAAATGATATACAATGTTATGCATTTCTGTTAAATTTGGTCCGTACCCATATATGTGTAGGCCTATGATTTTTTTTGGGTAAGACTTACTCGGCACACATGCCAGTCTCTGTTGATTTGCACAAAGCAGTGTCAGAATGATAAATGTGTTGGGAACTAGAACCGATCTGGAATACCCAAATTGGTCCATACTGTTAACTACTCTCGAAAGTTCACACCTGTTGGTTACCATGCCAGGACTCAGCTAGGCGTAACTTGACTGGCCCTAAAATTCGGCCCGACCCTAAAATTTTTTTTAAAAAACAAAACACAGCTCATTCAAACTGGAAGTACATGACTCATGAGTAGCTGCCATCTCCACTATTAGAATCCTGTCAATGTACTTTTGAGTTCCTGTTGGGCAACTAGTGAAACTTTAATACCATGTGAACATTAAGTGTATCGAGAGTGTGCAAAGTGTCACGTTAGGTTCAAAGACACCAACAACAGAGAAATATTTAAACGTTCATTTTAAACCTTAAAAATGATCTAATCAAGTAACACAAATTCAAAAATCAGTCACGGGCAAAAATGCCCCCTTTTGAGGGACCCATCCCATATACATTTTTCAATACGCCACTATACTAGCTACGGCTTTCTTGTATAAACGAACAATAATCTGGGTTTTAACCCTCATTGGACCTTGAAATCTATTTTTAACTCATAAAACTCTGACTACAACCTGTCGACATAGGCCAAGTATACTTTTTTATCCTGGAAAGGTGACGAATATGTTGGTATACCTTTCAACGCGTTTTGACCCTTTTCCATATTTTGACCCGTGTAATAAACCATACCCCCAATAAACCTCGCCTTGCAAGTCTTAATCGTTTGTCGGCGAGTCTCCCTGAAGAACAGTCCGCAATGTCACCGCTCGAGTTTTCTTGGGTCGGATCGCGTTTGAGTCGGGTGTAGCTAGTAGAGCTGAGAACCGCTTGCACTACCGAGTAATGCAACCCGTGCCTGAAATAACATTAGCCACGCCTTTGGCAGCAGTGAAAATATGAATAAGGTCTCCCTCGTAAGGTCTGAGAGCCCGATGCTCATCAACAGAAATGTTAATCGAGGGGCCTTAGCGTTCTTTTCAAAATGGAGTCACAGCACACGTGGTTCTTCTTCACGGTCATCTTTGCCCAGATACTTCAATTTCGATTCGATAGCAGCCACTATCGGAAGTTGGGCACTTCTTTCGGAGGAACACGAAATTAAGTCCCCGCTGCAGAAAAGCCGATTTGTCCTGCCCCATATAGTTGCGGTGGATAAATTCACACCCACATCTTTCATCAGTCGGAAGGTCAGGGCTAGAGTTGCGTGGAAGATCGATTCCTTCTTCTCATTAAACTTCCATCTGTCTCGTCCTTGCTTTGGCAAATTCTTCTCTCCGCTGAAAAACACTGTTGCGATGTTACTCCTTTGAAGGGTATCACTACCATTCGCATCACACTCACTAACTCACGCACTCACTCACACTCACTCACCACTCACCTCACTCACTCCTGCAACTCACTCACTCACTCACGTCACTCACTCACTCACCCCATTCACCCACCTGTCCACTCGCATCCACCCCTGCAATTAAAAAGATGCCCACCACAAACATCCAATAGCAATCAACTGAAAAGTTATTAAGCCAATGCACGAACTACCTGTAGAAACCCTGTTTTCATATACAAAAGGATCTTGTTCACATAATTTAGCCTTATTTGCAAGTGCTTTTTTGACACTATTTAAACAACCTCAACATTAATCTGCTTACTAACTGTTTAGGCACAGATTTCAGTGATGGTATATCATATTGACAAAAGTTAAACTTGCAATTGCCCCTGGTCCTTGGAGTGACAAATTTAAATGCTTTCCTATTTGTAATCACTGGATTGTGGAAATAGGTAAAATGGGCCAGCAAGATAATCAGTACAGTACCGTGCACGATTTTAAAAAACTGATTTACTTGAGTGGGCAACACGATCCAAACTTGAGCATACCGTCTTGCTGAATACTTCCTTGCCCAATATGTGAACTATTACCTATTCCTAAAATAAACCTAATCATTTTATTCGCATGTTTGCAAACACTGTTTGATGTTTTGAAATAAGATGACTACCAACGCACAAGCGTAAATCAAATGACATTGTATCAATGGCTGAGCACAGAATTTGCGATTTTTTTCATTGAAAAACTGGGCCTGTTACAAGGAATGTAATTCCTGCACCAGCTGTTTTCGATGGAGGTTAAAGTCATTAATTCGCCAGAAAGTTTTCATTCATCAGTGTGACAACCTAAATACTTAGTGAATTGGCAGTCCTGTGATTGTTTCTCCATTGCAGACAACAGAAAATGAGTTTTTTTCTTCAACCGTGCTTTGTACCGAACAAATTGCTTCAGTCTTGCCAAGATGGAGAGACACCTTGTTATCAACCTCCAGTGTTCCTACAGGAAGCCAATTCCTGACCAACCATCAGCCATGTATTGAGGTGTTCTTACCAGCCACAGCAATGCATTATCATCAGCATAGAGTAACAATTTGATTGACACTGACTGCCATGTCTTCACAAGACACCATGAATATAGAGGCCCCGAAGATACTCCCTTGTGGAACGCCGCAAGTTATTTCGAGCGGATCTGAGTGGGAATTACAAACTTGAGGGAGGGGTCATATGTTGAGGAAAGACTAATAAAGGTCTCGAGGGATCATCCTCATTCATTCGGCGGCCTGCGGAGCAGGCGAACTACAAGTTTTCTCTTCTCCCAGCACTGGGATCATTTGCCAATGCGGTGATGTTTGCTGGCTGTAAGTAATGGTCAACGTCCCCTAGGAGGTTCTGGATGTAGGATACATCGCTTTTCCCTCTGACGCCCAGTCTCCCTCGGGAAATGTCTTGGTTCGGAAAGACATATCGTCTCCATGGCTCATCTTCTGTCTGGCATTCGGACAATGTGGCCAAGGAACCCGTAGTTGATGTTGCCTTACAGTGTTGATGAGAGGCTGGTGTTGGTCATAAGATGGATTTGTGCATTACTCCACAGTCAAGACTTTGATGTTCAGCACTAATTCTGTAGCTGATGTTGCAAATGCATTTATCTTGTTCTCCGTGTCAGCAGATAGTATCATGAATCACACTCAACAGACGTACACCACACGGGATTGAAATCTTAACTTTGGTGGCAATTGAGCTGGTGGAAAATGAGCCCCCCCCTTTCCAGATCTTTTCAAGCTTTCCAGAAATCAGTCCATGCAAGAGCGTGTCGCCTAGTTATGTCACTGGTACTGGTGGCCATATGGATTCCCAGATCTTAAAGGTTGCAACGAGAGATTTTGAGGCACCCATATTGTGTAATAATAGTAATTTCAATGTAGATTAGACACCCATAGATCTTACCTTGTATTATGCTACAAATATCTTAAAAGATGAAAAAAGGTGATTTGTGATTCTTATAATTCAATGTAAAAACATAGGCTGCAATTTTTCTTATTTGCTCCTATACGAAATTGAAATTTCATTCAACAATTTTTGTACCAAAGAAACACTTCTCAGCTTAATCCTTTCAGATGGGGGATAGTTTTGTGGAAAGCTTTACAAAATGTAAATAAATCTGTACTTTCGAATTTTTTAGGGCCACCTGATTTTGAAAATCTCTCGTTGCACCTTTAAAAAAAGTTGGTCACATGTCTTATCGGCTGGTTGTAAACCCTCCAGAGGTTTTTGGTTGGGGCGTTGCAGGTTGATGGTCTATATATTCATTCTTTGATACACTGATGATGATACCCAGTTGTTCTGCAACCGCATCTTTCTTGTGAGTTGAGCCTGTGCATTTGGTATCGATGACTCAAGCAAGGCAATATCTTCTGCAAAATCCAAATCATTTAAGGCTAACCCGCTGGGTGTCTCCTTGTGGCGGGGATGTGGATTACACGCAGACTTGTGTCATCTGTTTGCCATCATCTTCATCAGATATCGCTGAGTATGATGAACAGGAACGGGGCAAGAACTTCCCTTGCAAACACTCCAGTGGTACTTGGAGAATCATGGATGTTGTCATCACCATAACATCCAGCGCTCTTCGAGTGTCTTCAAGGACCCTGATGGAAATTGACTATGACTTCAGGTCTACATAGTGACGCAAGATTGCAAACAAGACGCTTCTTTTGATGGAGTCAATTGCCTTACTTGAAGTCACAATGAATGTTGATGGTAGATGGAGCTTGGTAATTCCAATGCTTTAATAATTAATCCTTCACAGATTTGAATTTGGCTGTGAACACTTCTGAGCTTCTTCTGCCAGGAACGAAAGCCAGCTGTGGATCGACTGTATCCTGATTTTATTTGTCAACAGAGCCCTTTTGTACACATTTTGCAGCAATGGACAACAGATGCACCCACCCGGTAGTTGGTCGTAAGGGTCAAGTTTCCCCTTTCTTAGGCAAATGGACAATGACATTAGGTGAGTTTCACTGGTCTGGAGTAGTGTCCATTGAAGACTTCCAAAAAGAGTGTATGATGTTTTCCATTCTCCATCACTTGGAGGCGCTTCTGCTGAGATGCTATTACAACCCAAATCCAGCTTTGTATTTTTCAATACTGCGTATTGCCTCTTCTGTATTTCCTCTATGGTGGGTGGGTCTACACAGGTGGGAAGATCTTGATCAGCTGTGAAGGAAGAGTTTGATAAGTTGATTCCTACTTCATTATTAAGCAGATCAGCAAAGTACTCTCTCCATTCGTCAAGAAGTTCCGTGTCCTGGTTGGTGCTGTGCCATCACGGTTTTCTTGACACTTTATGGTTTGAACCCGCTATTTTGACCTGAGATTGTGTTATACTTTTTCCAGGTAGTGTTATAATCGCCTCTCTGGTCAGCTTCCTGGATTCTTCCTCTGTTCTTGTATGAAAGCCAATTCACATCTATACGACTCAGTCGAAGTTGTTGTTAAGCTTTCTCCAAGTCTCTTTCTCTCTTCCTTCGCGACTGTCGAGTTCTTAAGAGAGCAATACCTCTTCTTTAAGTACATCTCTTTTTGCTCTATCTCTTTCTTCTCTTCACTCAGTCTGTGGGTATCAATCTGTTCAACCCAGCTGGCATTCCACAGGTTTGCGCTTGCCGACCACCTTCTCCTGCTACTACTTTAGCAACAGAAATCTTCTCCTCGAACTGGTCGTATTCTCTCTGTGAATTGAAGTTGATTGTCCCCACACGGAGATCTCTAAACCTGTTTGACAGTTCGAATCCTGAAATTTGCTATTCGGTATCGCATCTTGCATAAGCTTCTTCCAATCGAACTTAGGCCTCTGGCATGGTTTTCCTTTGGAGGTACGGAGAATGGTGGTGAGCATTACGCTAACAATACGGGATCAGAATCTCCCAGGTTCCCAAGTTGTAGCTATGCATTTGGTAGGTCATTTGCTGTCGAAAGTATGGTCTAGTTTGGTGAGGTTGGATCCTCCTGGATGCATCCAGGTCCAACGGACGTTTTCCTGGTTGGTGGGAATCTTGCTTTGAGCTGCGAAGCTTGTGTTCTGACTAGATTCTCCAGTCCGTTCCCCATTTCATTTTTTTTAAATCATAACACCGGGTCCAATCACCATGGGTGTCAAATGTGGCTATCGCCTGGCCTATTCTAGCAAATTAAGATCCACCAACGATGAGATGTTTGTCATGTTTTCTTTCACCTTCTTCTCCAGATGATCCTTGAGTGAGCCATAAAAAGCATCTTTATCAGCTGCACTACTGTCTTCAGTTGGTGCATAGACAACGGTGACAGTTAGCTGCGGATTACCATGGAATGTGACGGAAAGTATCCTCTGGTCAACAGGGTTTATGATTTGTATGCATTTGTAGATATGCTTTGAAACAACAAGTCCAACACCTCCCTGCCTGTGGTTTGTGGCTGAACTGTAGATGAGGACCCAGTTCTTTTTTAAAAGTTTCTCATCATGCAATTGGCCAGGGATCAATAGTTTCACTAATGATGTCAATGGTAGTGTATTCTTTTTTTCTGGTCCTGTTTATTGGAATGGGATATTCTGTAAAGATTTGGAATAGGTTTATCATCTCATTTCCTGGGACCTTTAACAAATTTGGTACTTGGAAATACCTGGATAATGCTACTCGAGTAACATGAACAATTATTATGTATCGTTATGTTTTTTTATCAATTGAAATACTGAGCTATCTTACCTTCGCCGTTTAATAAAATTTCTATTTACAGAGGTAAAACTACTTTCTACGAATTATGATGGTGATACTAGGGATACCGAAACCAAAATCACTAAGGTGGTAAGTAAATTAATGATATAACGTGCTTTTCTTACTTGCATACAAAGTTTAATTATTTCGCCTTATTTTAACGTACAGAAGTATATATTTTGTCTTATCTACACAGGGAATCTGTCCGGGAATATCGGTATTGTTCATCCTACATATGGGTTTTTTCTCTCCTGTGTAATTCTACTAGAATCTGTCATCCTAAATAAAGCAACTTAAGCGTTTATATATTTAATAACTGAGTCATACTTATTAATGTTAAGAATATCGTTCACCAAAATCTGAACAGTTTGTAATTCTTGATTCTTATACAAATAGTTGTTGAACTTTGACATAAGCTCTTAAAGGTGCTTGTTTAGAATTGGCCGATGTGTTCCCCTGCATGTCGTAAAAGGCGACTAAATGGGGCCCCCTGCGGGTTCGGGGTTAAGAATTGGCCGATGTGTTCCCCTGCATGTCGTAAAAGGCAACTAAAAGGGGCAACTCGTCTGTTATTTGAACAGACGGGTTGTATTTAAATTTAGGATTATATTATAAATGTGTAATGATTTCGACTGTGTAATTGTATTATTAAGATGTTCTGTTGTATTACTCGTTTAAGTACATGTAGCTTAAAATCAATTATCATGAAAAACAAACAATTTATCAATTACATTTGTACATATGTAAGACCACCTATTTATTTTTTTTAATAGTAAATAGTAGCAAGTATTAGGGTTTCTACTGTATAATTGTTGATGTAATTTAAAATCTATCAGTTTGGGCATAATGCCCAAGTGTATTGGAGTCATTTATAAAATGTACATGTGGAGACAATCTATTTGGTCTGTAAAGGGGATCTCATGTTTGCATGTTCTGATGTGATTGTCGATTATCTGTATTTGATGTTGAAGTTTTTGCTTGGTACATGGATGAGTGATGACCTTTGTCATCAGTCTATGATGTGTATAGTTATAAATTTATCAGTATATCTTTTGAACTTGAAATTAAACTACTTAGTTCTCCATACATCTTTTGAACTTGTTTTTATTGATGCATATTTTCTAAGTGTATCTTTGCAATTAGTTGGTTTATCTTGTTTTATACATGGATAGGTGATGCTTTGGTTCATCACTGTATGATGTGTATCCTTTTGTTATTGTTAATTGTTATTGAATTGAAATGAAGTTTTAATATTGCGTTGTTTTTTATATTTAATGTTAAATGACAAATGTAATGACACGATATAACACAATTGTGTTGAGTTGTCGTTAAACTTTAATACTCACTCACTCACTTAAAGGTGCTTGTTTCGATTTATGTCTATTGTGTTCTCTACTTCATATGAGAGCCTGACACTTGCACATACGCCCCATCAAATACCGTGGGAAACAAACTTGCGGTTTTGATGGTAGAAGTAATAACGCATATTGCAAAGCCCTATTCAATACTGTGCTAATATTGATGGTTAACCACTAATTTAT
>JAMKCH010076724.1:0-64504 GCA_023653785.1 Ophioderma brevispina | reverse complement strand
CGTTAGAGAAATTTTCGCTGGAGTTTAATTTTCGCGCTTTTCATGTTCATGCAGCTAACCGCAAATTTTAAACCCTGCGAAAATGCATTATTTATACATTGACAATATGTTTAAACTTGAATGCGCGAATATAAAACCCAATGAAATGTCCAAAACTGGTAAAATCATGAAAAATTAACTCTGCAAAAATATCACGTTATACAGTAACACATTTCTGATAAACTGCTTGTATTACATACATTTTTTATTACCGATCGTATGTGTTCTGCAAAGTACGTATTGAGACTATTTATTTTTTTGTGAACTGGAAACGGACAAATGCAAGCATGGTGCTGGGTTGCAAGTGCAAATGTCAATGAATATGGCGGCCAACGAGAACACAGTGGTGCAAAACAACAGCTTTGCACTAGCAGAGTAAAGTATGTTTTGAGTTAAAGCAATAACAGCACATTTTTTGAAGAGTGCCCCCAATTTTCACAATTTGATATTTTTGCACAGTTATGTTGGTAATTGTCTAGGAAACTACACCTGCGAACGAGAATGCTAAAAAATGCGTATTTATCATAAAATAAGCGATTTTGTAATTAGAATTGGGGTCCCAGATTGTACTTAACAGCAGAGCTGGAATTGCTAAGTTTATGTCCGTCCATGATGAAATAGTGCCACCTCAAGAAAATGACCTCTAACTTGACTTGCCTGAACCAATAAAATAACTAATGGATGAGCGTAGATATGTACATGGCGCTATTTCCCAGCTATTTCATATTGGAAGGCCGTTTCCAGCAGCCGTTGAATTATTATCGGAGCTCTCCAATATTAATGATTCTAATTACAAAATTCCTTCGTTTGCGACACATAGACATTTTCGAGCTTAACCAGTCACATGTATAGTTTACTAGCCAGTTACCAATGCAACCGTGTAAAATCTCAATTTTTTTTGAAAAATTGGGGCGCTCTTCAAAAAAATGTGCTATTATTTCTTTAATGTACATTTGCTGATGTTGTTATGAGAAACTTCAGAAACTTGCAAAGGATCATTTTGGAAATGGGGTAGATTCTGTTGGTCGATGATGCGTATACCATTACAAGGGGTCATTGCGCCATTATTTTATAAACCCCCATTTTAAGGATCTAGTACACAAATTATATTTCTGGATGCTTTAATTAAGGGTCATTTATGCCTATTTAACACTATAGTTTGGAATCTGTTATCAAGAAATGCAAGATTTTGATCCCCTGTTTTAAAAGCTGGTTCAACCCCTGTACTCTTTAAAGTGAAATTTCCAAATCAAAGTACATTCGGGATCTGTGTAACTCTACTCCTGGATAGCTCATAAAGGTCACCGAATGTAACTAAATCGCAGAGAATTGTGATTATCATGGAAATGAGCCATATGCTTGTGGGCAGAATATCAAAGCCTATGTTTGTTTTGTCACAGTATAAACACACATGATGCTGAAGTGACAGGGATCAGATATTTTCTGTCTGTAAGTGAGGATGATTAATTGACAGTAATCTTGACTTTGGAGAAGGTATTAGCATTTAACAACACCAACACTATTGTGTCATTTTAGTGTCATGAAGATACTTTATTTCAATTCATGATCATTATGTCATATAGGCCTACATGTTAGGGATTAGAAAGCCCAGTTTTAGCAGGAGGAAACTGGAGTACCAGGAGAAAGGCTGAGCATGACTGGAAACCAAATGCTCATGAAATCGCAAGCCCAACCGAGGGTCGAACCTGGGACCACAGTGGTGTGAAGCGCTGGAAGATCCGCTGCGCTACCCCCCTTCCCCTTTTGACATTGGACAAGATGTTATAAGCAAAAGATGACAATTATGGGCTGGACTATATTGTGAACATCTATTCCCTTCAGTTTTCAATTTTGGATCATGTGTCATGAGAAATTGGTAAATGATAGGGTATGATTTCCTAAACAACCAGACAATTTGCACATTAAGCATTTTATTATAGCACTGCTCCAAGTCACATGCGTCATATGTTATTGTACTTAATTTGCCAAGCAATTTTTAGGGAACTCCAAGGAATTAGTAGGATATATATGCACAAGTCAAGAAGTTTACTTCTAGATGATTGTAAATACTCATGTTCTTTAATTAATTTTGAAAGTCCTCTCAGTCAATGACCTATGAAGTTGACATGAAATTACCTCTTTGTAAAACAAATACTGCAAATTTTCCTCTTGAAGAGTTTCTTGTTGAGCCCATCCCTGGTCTCAATCTTGCTGATTGAGAAATGGAATCATTTTATTCCTTTGTATACTTTCATGTCTTGAATCAGTAGAATCTCACAAATATTAGAAAAAAACCTGTCATCACATCATGACAGTACTGATTTGTAATTCTCTCTCTGTTGATGTTATTTAGCTTGGGTAAATAGGCAGGCATAGGTGGTGAAATAATTGGTACAAATACTTCATTTCTTTTTCTGTATTTTTTTAAGGTACATCTTGAAAGTGTCTCAGGAGGAAAAGTACCCTACATTTGGATTCTGCAAAGATTGGGATGAGAAAAATACCTCATATTATTTTGATAGGAAAAATAGCCCATATTTTGAATTTTGTCATTGGAGGAATCAATTTAAAATATTGTTTTTATTTAAGAAATTGCACAATTTAATAACATGGTACATAAGCTTGCAATATTCCATTAGCAGAAAATGTAACTATCAAAGCAATAATATATTTTGGTTTTGCATTGAAAAGCATGTTTCCAATGGCCGTTTCATGACCTCGAGCCCACATTTACATAATAGAAAGAGCAATGCCCTTACTGCAGCATTGGTGGAATTTTCCACTCAGGGATGGAAGACACCATTTAGGCAAGGAGGGGTGCTTAATTTTATATGCATTTACCCAAAACTGCCAATATTTTGTGTTTTTGACAGAATTAAGTTACAGTTTCTTGCAGTGGAAAGTCTTGCATATTGTTTTGGTAAATAAGACAGGAAATATGGACATTAAAGTAGAATAGTATATGAAAATGCTAATTTGTCCACCATAGATGTCTATTATGATTATATTAAATTACCCATATTTAGAATGGACATGGTCGGGGAAACAGGAAAAAAGCCCAGGGCCAGGTGTCCGTTCACGTACTGAGAACATAACGTAGAAATGGAAAAATCCCACAAAATAAACTGTGGCGGGAGTGGAGAAAGACAAATTTTAAAAACATTTGAAAGGAAGTGCTCAAGGATGGTGCAGTTTGTGGTATAAATTCCTATTGCAGTTTGAAGTATTTTCAGCAAGTAATGTGCCATGTGGGGTTATATATTTGCTATGGTGCAACAAATGTAATTATTTCTTTAAATTAGCTAGGAATAATTTCCTGTTTTGTATGTGCACTTTTTTGATACATGTATGATTATTGATCTATGTATGGAGGAAAAAAGGGCTGCCTTGACTTCAGCTTAATTCTGCCTTTGTGTTTTCTTGGTAAGTTTGACTTGATGGCTCCCTGGTGGTCTTTTCTGGTGCTTGATATTGGACATCGATATTGATTTGCGAGGCCGAAATTAGGGCTGGGCACAACAGCCAGCAATGTAAGGCTTTGGATCAACTTCATGCTGAATATGTTAAGGGCTTTCTACCAATACGCAGAGAGAGAGATTTGGAAAAAAAATGTAAATCTACGTAAAACTGAAGACTGTCGCCAAAATGTAGAAGTCGCCTTTGCCTGATGGCTAAGCTCAATTCCACACAAATTCGACCCAACCTACAGAGCAGAAGAGGAGCACATGGTGAAAATTTTCAGAGTGGCATCGGCACTGAGCGGAAAAAGTGGTAATGGAATTGTCCATTTTGCACTCTTTCTATAGTTGAATGGGTGAATGGTTTGTCTAAATATTTGATTTCCACACATTAACTGACCTACATCTTATACCAGGAATTCTCCAGATGAAAGATGTCGGTATAACTGTTTTGCTTAATATGAGTGATTGTGTGACTCGCTTGGATGCTCATTTGCCTCTTTGATTGATAATATTGGATTACCTTCAATCCGATTTTACTTGTAAGCACAGCCAAAGTTCCTCCAAGGATAGAAACATTTAACTCAATACCATTTATGTACACTCCATTGATTAACACATTATTGGCTCCAGTTCAGCCCGGGCTAATTTCAGAGAACTTGAGATATGTGTCATGGTCAAAAGCATTGCAACATTGAGACAGGTATTTGTTCTATGGTGTAGGCCGAGGTAAGACCAGCTGCTCTGGGAAGGACTTACGTAAGTAAACGACTGCCGTTCATGCAGATGAGGAATTCGATACCAGGTGGATGCGAGCACGCAGTGCACTTGGCCCAGTGCGATTTCTCAGTAAGAGGGCTTTTAATTATTGGCTGCTAGTGTTGAATTTTCTACAATCCTGGCTGACGGCTGATTCAGGAACATGTGACAATGAGGAGTATTGAGAAATTGTATATTGTATGGAAAAACCAAGAACTGGTGACCTGTCTTGCCCATAACTAGTTCACTGTATGTTTGTGTGAACTAGTGCAGTCTTAAACCTTGACTTCAAGAAATCGTGGGAGTTATTTTATTGTTAGCTTGGTATACACAGCTCGCTTCTATAAAAACTTGGATTTTCTAGTCATGTGAGCATTGAATCATTTGCACTTTTACTTCAATTGAAACTACTATAGATGAGGCTCTGCATCATGGGCATGTTGTATATTAGCTGAATATTTGTAGTACTCTTTGACTGTCAAATGTTTTATATGGAAACAGGCAGCAGTTTCTGATGCTACTTACTACAGTGTATTTCTCTGTACTTCGTTCATGAGTTAGTAAAACAATATTATTGAAACTCGATACTAACCACCATACCAAAACACTACCAGTCATCATCCCGAAACAGCGAACACCAACTGGGCGCCATACCTGTTTTAGTCCAGTGCACACCCACGCTGACTTATTCATATGTGGACTACTTTATAAAGAGACAGATTCTAAACACTCCGGCACATTTTATACTTACTGTTTGAGGATATAAGCTCATATTATCATATAGATCATTATGCTGGAACAATTTTTTGACTCTGAGAATTGGAAATGGAACCCCAAATTGATGGCAGCTGACTTGGATATGTTTATACCATCTAATCTTGATGTGTTATCTGCTATTTTTCTTTACAGTACCTCAGCTGGAGGGGCCATCGACAACAAGATAGAACAGGCTATGGTAAGTGCCCATCCTTTTATATATATCAATAAATAATTTTATTTTTCATCATTTTTTGGTGTTAATTTATCATGTAATACTAGCAACTATAGTCTTCTTCTACACACTTAAAGGCCGACTCAGAGATTTTGAAATATACATTTTTTCTCTGCCAGGCAGAAGATTAATCCTGACTTGACCAAACCCGCATCAGGTCTCATTTCTTATTGTGTGTGTACAACAACGCCCATACATTGTGTTTACGACTAAATTCTCACTCAGCTGTTCTGATACTGCCTGTTTGACTTCAAGAGTCTAATATTTCCATACATGGCCCTGGTCAGTTATATACATACCCTACTTGCACGCAGCACTAGTGATAGTGACATTCCCTGCTTGCACTAAATGAGACTAGTCCTAACCTAAGGTAGCTATGTACAGTTTTTCTATTGGTTGGATCATATTGCAAAATTATTGCTTGACAAATTATAACTGTAGAATGACTCTATAGCCATCTTATATCAAATATACTTCCCAAAATGTTATAATATTACAAAGGTGGTACAGAATTAATTGTTTGTATGGTATATTTAACACTGATAGCATGAACTATTTCATCAAAGAGCAGACGAATATTTCAAGTGTGGTAAACAGGCACAACGTGCAGCAATGTATGACAGGTATTCCTACACAATAGTGATTTGGCCTTTGCACTAGATAAGAAGTTCCCTTTAAACAAGGGAAGTATGGTAAACTGAAGCTTGGTGTTCCATGCAAGTGATGTTCTACTCTACTTCAAATCATCCCAGAGTTTCAAAAAGTAACATGAAAACTGAATGTCTTTTTGTTTTTCAATCACAATAAGGTGATCATTTGATTTGATGCTTGCATAGTATTCATAACAATATAGTGATACAAAACTCAATTTGTTTTTTCATTTCCCAAATTGTTGCACTAAATGCAGAAGATTGTCCTTTTTAAGGACTTCCGGTCTTGTTGTGTATAATAAATATAGTCAACTAGAACTAAAGATACTCTCATAAAATGCTCAATTCCAAAGTTAGAGATGAATTGGATTTTTCATTTTCACGCAGTACACTTTTATGTACAGTATAACAGTGTATACATAACAAAATTTCCAGATCCAGAATTTTTAAACAAAATTGTGATTTTCTATTAAGTACTTTGAGCTTAGTTTTTGAGATTTGAGCTTAGTTATTTCACACATTGATTATTATATGGACAAGCATAATGTATATGCAAAAAACACAATTTGTTTGAAAATTGAGGGCGACCTCCTTGGGAAATCTGAGTCAGCCTTTAAAGGCACTATCAGCGATTTGCTAAATCAGAAAATAAAATCTTCAAAAATCAGATTTTGCACACATAACAAGTACAGGTATTCTAACATATCCTGCAAATGATAAGACCAGAAGCAACGTAATAAGGACAAAATTGGAAATTTTAGTCATTACTGTCCGTTCGGACACTTACTACAACACGTAATTGAATGGAGAATCGTATCTTGGAACACTTCTGTTCTCTTTTCTGTCAATTCCTCAGTTGGAAAAAGTAACTTATGAGAATTCTACAGACTTATCCTTCACTTTTAAGTTATTCCTGCCGATTTCAAATATTTTGACTCTTTCTAATACCACATTGATACGTGCCTATAAAGATATGTGGTCAAATATGCACCGACTAAAAACAGAATAACCCCATTTGAATTAAAACTACTAATTTTTTGGTTAAATACAACCATCAAAAGAATTGTTTAAACTAGAGCATTTTATTTTCAGGCATTGCATATTGACCCCATTTTTTTAAGTGTGTACCGATACCATTCTTCAAGGTGGTGGAAAAAGCGACACACTGGTGGTAGTTTGCTATCCCTGACTATGCCACCCAAGTGTTCCCCAGTTCGAATCTGCACCAAGCCTCACAATCTCCTCTCACTACTTCCATTTTCCCTCAGGGTGGGGGGGGGGGGGGGAGTGTCACTAATTCAGTGTTCTTTGGAGATCCTCTTGACAACTGTGTATTTCTGTGCTGCATCATGCTGCAATGATCCCACTGAACCTTGCTGGATCCAGCATGTAGTATTGTTGGATTTTATATAGTGTCTGTACATCATTAATAACTCTATACACAAATTTATCAAGTTTGATTCTAATCACAATCATGCCACATCCATCCTCATGTAATTTGACAAGGAAACTCAATACAA
Source organism: Ophioderma brevispina (assembly GCA_023653785.1). Taxonomy (NCBI): domain Eukaryota; kingdom Metazoa; phylum Echinodermata; class Ophiuroidea; order Amphilepidida; family Ophiodermatidae; genus Ophioderma; species Ophioderma brevispina. Next base: position 57,087 of record JAMKCH010076724.1, on the reverse strand, counting down.
AGAGGGAAAAAAACTTTTACGTCAAGGACTAAATGTTAATGTTCTCTGACATTCACGAATTGCAGATCATCTCCCGAATTCATGACATGACTTGATGTTATCGATATTGTTAATTCATTATATGTACAGTTGACAACTTGACATTTAAGACGAGTATGTCACTTCAGTTTCCCTTCACATATTTTTAAAAAAATGAACAAGGGATTAAAACTTTTTAATCAGAAATGTGAGAATAACGGAAAGCAATTGAATTTCGTCAGTATGACGTTGGTAAACAGCACATCGTGCTTTCCGGATCGGTGATTTTCAAGGTGTATGCTGCTGTATCATTTCAGCCCGAGAGATAACATATTTGAATTATTTATCTTATGACAACAGAGCACACCTGTGACTTAATGCCATATGGGAACCAGGGAAAGGCATATCCTGTTACTCTGCCTTCCCATTCCTCATTTTGCTGACTTTGACCCTGTCTGTGTGCACTACCAAAATCGCTTATTTTGACAATAAGCATTGCAAAAAATGTAAAAAAATTTAGGCTGTAGGATTGTAATGGGATCTCCATCCTAACATAAAACATGAGAGCATCAAAATGGCAGCCTTTTCAGAGCTGAACTCATTCCAGATGCTAAAGTGTCAAGTGAGGTGTGATTAACAAAGACCTGTAAATGAAAGCAAGCATAGACCTAATTATTTTGTAAAGAAAATCATCAGAAGAAACTACTAAAGCAGTAAAAAAAAAACATCCGACCTGACTGCGCATGAACTTGGAAAGGGCTTATTATCATGAAAAATTGACCAAAATAAAGAAAATTACAACAGTGCGACAGTAACCCGATTGAATGGATAACGATTGAATATCCATTCAATTGTGTGTTGCAGTAGGTTTTCGTACAGACACAATGAAATCTTCAACCTCAATTAAAATAACCAGCTTTATCCTTATTAGGATGTTGCAGCTGCCAGAATTTTGAATATTTGCTCAAGATTTTTTTAAATACCAAATCACCGACAGTGCCATTGGACACTCGCTTGATTAACTAATCATGATTAACCAAACAACTCGATCAAAGTAAGCAATTTTGTAGTGTGTATTAGTTCTTTTGTAATCTGCTTGTGTCTTCTGCTTCATAGCATGATGGAAACATACAGGTCACTTTTTCTGAATCCACTGTCTGTTGCCTGATGTCTAACATTATGTGATATCTTTGTTTCAGTAAAATATAATTGTGGTAGTTAAGTCTGCTCACAAATGCTTGTCAGGAAGTGCTAATATCAATGCCACTTCTGTAATTAGAACTCTTATGAAAGGGGGCTCTGTGGGGTGGGGTAGTGGCATACCAAGTGGGAGGGCAGGGAGGCAAGTTGCCCTCTTAAGGGAATTTCAACCCAAATTTCAGCCTAAATGTGGGCAAAATAAATGTAAATTTGGTAAATTTCGCATGCACGCATTTCGTAAAGCTCAGACTAAATTGGAGCAAATCACCAAGACGACTTACGAATTTTGTCCCTCTGACGGGACAACTTGGGAATTTTGCCCTCTCTGGATTGAGTGCCTTGATATGCCACGGGGGAGGGGGTGCAAATTTGATAATTGTACACAATTTGAGATAACTGAACACAATTCAGTGCTCTATCTGTAAATTTAATCCAAACTTAACCAGGCCTGGAAAAATTGGGAACTCTGGTCACCATGTACCCAGGAAATTGGAGAAATATTGCCATCCTGGTGGGAAATTTTGATTATGATCTCGGGAAAATATTGCATTTATTCATCCCTGTGCCCTTGTATGTGAGGCAAAAGGGTAAAAATGCCTGGCTCCTTGAATACAATTGTTACGTCAATATATTTCCTCAGTGTTTAGACTTGCTGTCAATAACTTTCAACAACTTATCATATGATGTGTGTGTGACTGCATGCATCCGTCAAATTGATTATTCTGTTGCTGCCATCCATGCAAAAACAGTAGAAGCTGAACAAATGCTGCATACACATTTAATATGTTGTGTTCAAAGCGCGTGTGTGTCAGCTGTCAAACCTTGTGGAACATGGCACATGATATGTTGGTGAGCTTTCAGGAACAAATAAATAATGGGCTCACATCAGAATTTTCACTTTAAAATAATGAATTTTCGCTCTTGCTAGTGATAACAACAAGTACAATGTACTTATCTTCAGGGAGCATTTTGATTCAGACTTCTTTCCTGACTTGCCTTTAAAAAATAAATAAGATCACCTGATTGTAGGCATAATTGTGGTATTTGACATGTAATCTTAGGCACAGATTCCATATTCTTCGTAAGAAATTAAAGATTTAAAAAAATTCTGTCCATTAGCAGACGAGCACTACAAGACGCACTGGTTTGTGGTACACTGCGGTACAAACATTGCTTAGAATGCCAAATGGTGTCGTGAATTTCAGGAAAATTTTGAGAGACAAAACCTGCCTAACAAATTTAAAAAATAGGTATGCTTAAATTAAAAAAACGCAGCTTGGAAAAAATCCATTTTGCTTTGATCAACTCTTGACATTGAAGTTGTTAAAGAGAATAAAGTTGTGTACTTGCACTTGGAAAGCTCTGGTAACTGATCCATGCCTTTCAAAAGGTGAGCTGCTCAAGGCTTTGCCTCTGCTGGGATCAGTTTTAAGTTAAGGTTTAACTCGGGGTTATGTTTGAAGCAAATAATAAGTCAGAAATAACAAACATTTCCAAATGGGAACCTTCAAAATTTCAGGTAATTGTGCAATTGATGATCTAAACTAATTATGAAAATAAGAAATACTAAACTGAGGATATTGACAGAATGGTAGAGAAATGACTCATACTAGTGATCTTCAACAACAGCAAAAGTCAGTTGCCTAGCGACATATGTCATTGTAATGTACTTTATAAATATACTTTACCTGTCACGTAGAACCTTCATTGTATTTTTTAATATTTTGTACTCCCGTTGGTGACTGTTTACTTAAACTTTTTCAAGGTCTTGGAACAATCAAATAAAAACATGTGTAGGTTCGAGTTCTTGGTGTGTGTAGCAGTAACCCTAGGCTGCACGTGGTTCTGGTTAGAAGTGATTTCCACATGCCTCAAGTTTGTATACATGATGTAATTTCCTAATTCCCAAAAAACTTGTCCTGTAAGGTACAATGTCACAATTTCAATCCCACAAGCCAGCCTACAAGCTGAAAATGTGATCTATATCTATATCTCTCATTGTCACGTTTAGTATGGAACTAATTAAAACCCTTCCCATAATGCATTGCAGTGTACCCATACTTCACTGTAGTCTTACTAGGTCGTGAGAGATCCTAAGAATAACGATACTTTTCAAGATCATGTCAAAATTTCAATAAGTACCAACATCTCTAGGCTAAAAAGCTTTTGTGTGTTGGGAATAGGCTGTGTGTGGGGTCACATGACTTTATCAGGGTGCATTATGGGATATTGTTTAAAACAAACCCTCTACGATTCCACAGGTTGGACTAAAACAGAAGTGAACTAGGTTCCCCTCGGCTTGCATTAAGCTACAAATGGTCCCCCGATCCTTCCCTGTCAGCAAGTGTTTGTCTTTTGCTTCGCTCTCCCTGGGAATGTTCCGCTATAGCTGATTAAAAAAGTTCAATGCTGCTTCACAAATTTTAGCTTACATAACCAAAGAAAGGGCTCACATTTTGCCCTTAAAGGTGCAACGAGAGATTTCACATATCAGGTTTCCTAAAAAAAATCGAAAATTCTGATTTTTGCCCTGATGTAAAGCTTTCGATTAAAAATATCACCATCTAAAAGGATTAAGCTGAGATATGTTTCTTTGGTACAAAAATTGTGGAATTTCTAATTTCGTATAGGAGCAAATACGAAATTCAGCCTATGTTTTCCATTGAAATATAAGTAATCAGGATCACCTTTTTTCTCTCTTTTAAGATATTTCTGTAGCATAATACAAGGTAAGAAATCTATATGAATGTTTAATCTATTTGAAATTACTAATATGACACACTATTTGGGTGCCTCAAAGTCTCACGTTGCACCTTTAAGACATGTGGATTTATGGAAATCATATTCCTTATCCCTTCCCCATCTCACATGATCCAGTGTGGAGAGTGTCACCTGTCTTCGAATGACGTTCCCTGCCGTCAAAGATTTCAGGATAAAATTAAAAACCCTGCACAAATAGCAAGTTTGTAAATCTTTTACAGCAGGAGAATTATGATATCTGTCTTCACTGAAACTCTCCCTGAATTGATCACGATTTTGAGCAAATGGCCAGTTATCAGTTTGTGTACAGGCATTTTACTAAAATTCATATCTTGTAATGGGACAATATATTCTGGAAGGTTTTTGCCATAAGAATAGTTTCCCAAAAATATTAAATGTAGAGAGAGCAAACCAGTATGCTTCATTTAGAAAAGACAGATTAGGAAAGAAATTACTTCAATTGAAAGCAATTAAGGCAGGGAAATCTACCCGCAAGTGAGATTGATTTTGATAAACCAATCCTTGGGCTGCAAAAAAAAAAGATAATTATTTGTCTCATAGCTTGCATGACATTTGATTTTACAGCAGATGTTTAATTTCCTGAAGTTTGTGATTTCTTTTTTTCTTGTTCCTTCATAATTTGTGTTAATAAAAAATAAAACATTGGCAGTTCAGAAGAAGATCAATTTAGAACTTACATGTGCAACTATATTAAACCTATAGAAAGAGAGCTCGCTGTTTGCGAACGGGGGAGGTTGAAGGTTGCTCCTTTAGGAAATATCTTGCAGGTGCTGCTGATTTTATTATGTAGACTATTTTTAAAAATCTGCTTTTAACAGTGCTGCTTTTAGAAATTGAATCAACTCTTGAAAAAAGGCCCAACAGACCACTTTGAAATCACTTCAGCATTATTTGTCATTGATAAAAACATCTTTAAGTAACAGCGCAATATGGTGCAGAATTTATGGCCGTATTTTATACAAGGCATTTAGTGTTTTTTCTGCGCGTGTTGTCACTCGCGAGAGTTTTGGGAAGTGTTCTGCGGGGTGGAGTTTACTTAGCGGGGGTCAATGCAAGCAGGTCACATGTCTGAAACGTCTTCGGTGAATCAATTGAGGAGGAAAACCATGGTCTAATAAAAAAATAAAGAGGCAACATTGATTCTTCCCAACTTATGGACATTATGATAAGTGAATTGTGCCTTGCTAATGCAATCTGGACATTAATTATTCTTTCAAGCTTAAAAATATTTTAAAATAGCCAAACTTAAGATATTATTAAAATGGATAAGAGAGTGGGAGTAGAGAGTATTTTTACAACTTCAGGTAGGAATTGTGATGAAAACCTCAAAAAATCTCAACAGCAATTTTTGTGTTATGTTTCACCACAAGTAATAACTTCCCACGTTTGGTGTTACAGAAGACTCAAGCAATGAACCAGTATCATTTTAGGTCATCCACTTTTAATTAGCGAGACCAAATGGCATCCCATTTTTGTCTGTAATAATGATGAGTAATGGTGTGAATTGGTCCACTTTTGTACTCATTTTCTGATTTCCCATCCTGTATAAACAAGCAATATTTACCTATTAAAAACCTGTTTCATCATGTCAGAACTCGCCTCTCCATGTGTAACTCAACTAATTTCACTTGTGAGTCAATTCACATCAATATTATTCTCTTTGAGTTGTCCTGCAAGGGATCAGACTTCTACTCACCAAAATTCAACTCTCAATTCAGCCAGCCCCCCTGCTGTAGAATCAGGTATTTCGTTACAGTGACATCAGTTCACTTTCGGTGATGTCATTGCAGTTGTGACGTCAAAGAGAGGTATCAGTCACAAACCCTGGAGGGAAATGTTTTGTATTTTTTCAACAGTTAGAAATAATGCTTCCGTCTAAATTTAGAGGAGTGTGTTATGGAATAAATATTTGTGCGTAAGTGTGCTTCTGGCTGTTAAGTTAATTAAATATGATTTTATAAATTTCAGAAATTGGGTTGTAAGATGGAAGATTACAAAGGTGGCAATTTGATTCTGAAATAATCCTCCTTTTAGAAGAATAGTGTTTTGGTCCTGTGAAAAGGGTGCTGCTCAAAGTAGTATAATGATTAGTAGTAGGAATAACAAAGTAAAAATAGGTCATAATAATAACATAATAATAATGAAAATAATGACAAATTGTTTGAAAATTAACTCTTTATGCAATTTGAATTTGATATTATTTAAATCTTGCACCATTCAATTTTCCTTTGTTTATTCAAACTAATGTGTTATAAACAAAAACCTCTTGGTGTATTAAGAGAGCACGAAACTGCCATTGAAACGTAATGAAACAAACACGTTTATTGTGTGTAAAAACGATAATAAATTAAATGTTATAAAAACTTAGTGCTAATGTCCCCAGAGATCAAATACACACTTTTCTAGCATCAGCTCTCTTATCTTCAAGGTTAGTCAAAGTTTGTTGATGGTATCTGTGAGCAAGTCACGTTTTTTTGTTGTGCCTAGCTTGTCAGCATTAAAATCATAGAGCATAATCAGTGACAAACAATCGAGCCTAGGAATAATGCTGATCAATGTGGATAGAGCAATGACCTGGAGGTTGCTTGCTACAAAGGTACATCTATGGGAATGTGCAGGGCTGGAAAAAATGCAAAATTTCCTTGGAATACAATCCAAATTTCCCTCCAAGATTGCAAAATTTCCCTCCAAATTTCCCTTCAATTCTTAAAGGTGCTTGTTCCGATGTTTGTCTATCTTGTTCTCTACTTGATATGAGAACCTGACACTTGTACACACTGACCATCAAGTACCGTGTTAAACAAACTTGCAGTTTTGATGCTAGATGCGATAATGTATAGTGCAACATCCTATTCAGTACTTGAGAAAGAAATGGATTTGAAAGCTGAAATTTCAGAACAACAATGAGAAAAATACGGCCTTTCATCTGATATCAAAATTGATACTACTTCTGGGTAAATCGAGGGGGGGCCTAAGATGATCGGAACAAGCACCTTTAATGTATTTCTTTATTTAAGGTAGACAAATTTTCCCTCCAAATATCAAAATTTCCCGGGAATGTGATTCCCAAATTCCCCACTTTTTCCAGGCATGGGAACGTGTCACTGATGTGGGTTGCAAAATTCGGCAGTGACCATTTTTATAAACTAAATTTGGTCTAGATATGGATTAAATTGTAATAATTTTGTCAGTTCCCCCCCCCCAAAAAAATTTTTTTAGCAAGTTCAGCTGGCAGACGTATAACAATGGATCCATTCCCTGTTAAGAACTAGTGTAGACATGGGTCAGAATTTTCTGTGGTGTGAGGCACAATATAGTCATAATAATTGATCGAAGTAAGCGCAGGGGTGTTCCCAGACCATTTTCAATGGCGGGTGTTGCCGACAATACCGTCCATTTGCCAATGCAATTTTTAAAAAATTATGGCTCGCTGCGCTTGCCGGGTAAATACGGGTATACCTGGTGAGCGCAGCAAGCCACAACATTTTTGAAATTGTCGGGGATAGGACAGTTTTGGCAGCAATGAGGCCAGAGGCCGAGATCTTTCAGACAAAAATAATGTTGTCGCCGGTTTCAATTCGTCGTAAAGAGACTACCGGTTCCCAAAATCATACTTTTATTCTCATTCTTAAACAGCTTTATAATTTAATGTAGATGTTCCTACAAATTAGAAAATAACAACATAGCTAATTTAATAGTTTTTGGAAAAGTTCATGATCCTAAATACTGTATAATTTTTCTACTGGGAAGTCTTCGCAATCAAAATATAAAAGAAAAAATCTATTTTAACAGTGCTTAGATTGTGTGTGGTAGTAAAAACATTCTTGTTTGTTTTTATTTTACAGGACTTGGTGAAGAGCCATCTACTATTTGCAGTACGTGAAGAAGTTGAGGTTCTCAAAGTCAAGATCCAGGAATTATCCGAGAAAAATGAGCAGCTGCAACGAGAAAATGCCCTACTACGTCAGAACCCTGGCCAACCCCTGCCCCAGCCCGCACAACAGACGCTACCACCAAATGCACAGCCTCAAGGTACCCCAATGGCAATCCCACAACAGACACTACACCAGCAGCAACAACCCGCAGCACACCCCCAGGGGATGCCCCAGCAACAAACCAAGCCGCAAGTTTTCGCTGCTGCTGCAGCTGCCGTTGCTGCTGCCCAAGGGCAAACATTACCACCCCAACAAGGACAAACACTACCGCCCCAAGGGCAACTACAAGCTCTCCCAATGGCTATTCCCCAACAGACACTACCCCCACAACAAGCTGCCCCACACACCCAGGGCATCCCCCAGCAGCCCGCTGCAGCACAACACCCCGCAGTCCCCCCAACGCAGGAGCAGTACACCCATCTACAGCAGCAGCAGCCGCAAGCTATCCCCATGCAGCAGCAACAGCACAGCATTCCTGGTACGCAGCAAGCGGGGGTGCTTCAACAACCCCAGCTTGCGGTGGCACCACAGCAACCAGTACATAATCAACAGCAACCTCCAAAGACATAACCGTGTACTGTTGAGGACAACATTCCAGCTTTGCCTATTACAACATTTATGTATACTCTCTTACACAGACACATTCCACTGACTTCAGTTTTAAGTGGCTCGCTGCACGGAGCATCTTCAGTGAAAGTGGTGGAAGAGATTGATAGGGAGACTCTGCCCTGTTGTATCTGTCAGCAGTGTCGGTGTACAACAAGGTGGTTTGCTGGCATGGACTGATAACCCTAATAAAGGAATAGTCACTGTAAGCTTAATTTCAGCAAGCAAGAACCTTTGCTGTACACAGTGCCATGCCAAATCCAATCAAATTGCAAGAAAGAAGAAGAATATGCATTGCAATTACACAACATCGCTCGGTAAATCTGGAGACAAAAGAGTACAGCGTACACAGCACCAGTGCTTTCAAATGCCCTGTGACATTCAGTGTTCTTTCATTTTTTTGCAACGAGCAAAACAAACTGGATGTTGTGAACTCGAGCAGCAGTTAAGCAAGTTACAACGAAGACATCGCGTACACCATTCTACCAAAGCACAATGATGACATTAAAAATTGCAATTCATAAAGAATGTTTCAAGAAAAATAACTTGCCTAAATGTGTACTATATCAATGCCAATTGCACCCCATGTCTTGATCGATTCTGTCATCCATCGATCTGTTAATATCAATCAGTCAGTTACCTGCCTACAATTACAATTAAAGGTGTACTTACTACCACGACTTACTACAGTGGAACCCCTTAACACAAACTCTATCAACACAAAAACCCTGATAACACAAAGTGGTCTTCATATCCAATGCATTGACTTTGTATGTTAAAATCACCTGATAACACAAAATCCTGAACCACTTGGCCCCACAGAGTTTGTGTTAAAGGGGTTCCACTCTATTAGTATCCAGCATGTGATGGCAGAACCAATCGCAACTGTGTGCAGTACTAGGGCTGTAATGCTACTTGGCCAAAATGTTTAAGAACTTAATAACTAGAAACAATTTCTGCTAGTGTTTGCAAAGTGGTAAAAAAAATCTAGTGCAGAGAAAAACAAATGATGTGTGCACTTGTCTTCAATATGATATCTAAATAGTCTGATTCTTAAACAAATTATGTATGTGCATCGCGGTTTTCTTTGAAGACCCTTGTTGAAAGATGAATGTGTTTTAAGAGAATATATTGTGTATGAGAATGATTTCAAAAACAAGTCTATTAAGGCACAAAAACATTTGTCTCACCACCTGTGAGTTGTCAAAATTTGATGCTGAATGTGTTTTTTTGGGGTGGGGATGTTCAAAGCTGAAAAAATCTGACTTGGTGTACTTCACCATCAGTGGTAGACCACATTTCTTTGGAGATTATTCAGGCTTTTATCACCAAATTCAAAATAAGTCTTGAAATTTTGACAAAACAGATGATTGCCAAAAATCAATTGGGCAGCGAGCTTTGAGACATCTTTTTTTAGCATAATGAAAGGTGAATGGAGCACCTTATATAAAATTCACAGAGAACCGTATTTTTGTTAGGCATGCTTTAACAAAGCAAGCAATTAAAATTGATAAAGCTCAAAAGCAGCAGGAGTCTTGTTCTCAAATGGCCAGATACTAAAAGAATTCTTTATTGAGTTGTCGACTCATATATGTTAAAGCTATAGACACAGAAAGGTGGACAAATGTTTTGGAGATGGATGCAGTCCAATTTACTTCATATAATAAATTGTCTGTAACTCATTGAAAAAAAGGACCACAAGTAACTATCTCATAGCCCTTAACTGTTAACTTTCAGGTTTTATTAAGTTGTGTAACTTGTGTGTTCATTTTTAAAAACTGAATATTACCGACAAAAAAAAGTCCTGCTGCTGGCTCAGTTTGCAAGAATGAAGAAGAAACATCAAGTACAAATAACTTTCATCCATTATTCCAAGAAAGATGTTAAAGAGGTGGTTCACTTACTTGTGATCCTACATGGCAAGTTGTGGACAACATCAGGAACATGCGACTTCATAAGACTGCTGTATGTGTCGCCTATTTGAGATATTGTGAACTTGTTGTGCTTCATGAGCAAATGCGCTCAAAATTGCTAAAAAGGTGAACTTCTATCAGATCCCAAAGTCCAAATTTGACGAAACTTGATATGTGGGCAATGGTGCATGCAAGTAATACCCATGCACTGTGTCATCTGCACATATTAATGAGCTCATTTGCATATTTGTTCCCAGCCAGGGGAATCTTGCAAACTTGTGTTAACTTGCAGTATTTTTTGGGATTGAGTCACTGGGGTATATGTATGAAATTAAGCACTATTCTCTCAAAATCAAATTTGCATGAGGCTCATGAAATGAGGATATATTAAGTTAAAGTCTGGATCTTGGATTTTGTACCTGGTGTGATGATCAGATTCTGTTCTGATGTCTGTGTAGCATAAGGTGTGAACAATATGTCAAAATAGCACCATTTAAAGAGTTGACAAAAGTGTGGCAACACAAGCAAAAGAAATGCATTGGAAAAGGCTTTTGAGATATCTATAGCATGGTATTCTACAATTATTTTAAACATTTTCTGCAATCAGTAGACAATGTGACATGATTACCCTGGCAGGCAATCTTATGATTGAAATTTAAGAGCCTAGGTTTTTCTAACTATGCCAAATGAGGATGTGCAGTTACTCAAACAAGGCCAACCCAAAGAGACAGTCGCTAATTGGCTAATAAACAAACCTAATGTCACATCGTCTGTAAAGGTCCGTTCATACTTCACTGCACTGCAATGAAGCAAAAATGGCAGTAAAACAGCGGTAAAGCCCATGAGATACTTCCAGTTGCAGGAGCGATTGATGTGCGCAGCATTGGATTTTGACCCAAAATCAGTGTTACTCATGCTCAGGCACGGAAATCGCTTGCTGTAACTGGAAGTATATCACGGGCCTAACACAGTTCAAATTGCATTGTGCTGCTGCTGTGTTGAGTCAAAGGTGGTTTTCATCTATTTTCACTGCACTGTGAAGTATGAATGAACTAACAAGAATTTCCAAGTTCACATGCTTTTATACTCCATTTCTCTACCTCCGTGCAGTGACTTCAGCGCGAGATTTGATGGTCACACAAGTAAAGCATGCGCGCTGACTTAAAGTTACTGCGTTTTTTCACACATGCACAAAGATGGCATATCTTGCCGTGTGCATAAAAGCTGCGTCAAGGTTATGACATCACTGCACTGAGATGTAGAAATGGACTACAGACAGTGAATGTCATTCAAACATTTGGTTATCAACTTTTGGCATAACAACATTATACCCTTTGTACCTACTTTCTATCATGTGCTTTATTCTGTTAAAAGAATAAAGTACATGATGCAGAGTAGAAGAGAAGGGTATAATGTAATTATGCCATACTTTTAATCAATTATGATTTTTTTAATATAAAACGAGAGATGACTAACAAAAATCCAAAACAATGCCTGAAATGCATTTCTCTCTTAAATTTGCACAGTACAGATTTGTATGTTGACATGATTTTTTGAACATGTAATTTTAACTCGTGCATTTCTGCGCACATTTGAAAGTCACAATTGCCGACGTGTGTTTCATTTGCTTGGTTGGACATTTGGGTATTTCATACATACGTAGCACTTATCACTTGATGTGTGTTGCTGTAATGTTATACCAAGGTGTTTGATCTGAAGACTAACTAACCTGTACATGATCTGGTGCATGTATAGTCCGTAATACTCTGTTGTGCAAAATTTGTTGTCCTTTTGTAATGTGCTAGGTAACAGACGGCGGATTTCACAGAGATTTAAAAAAAAACGCTCAAGGATTTATTCATGCGTGATTACGTTAATTACAGCCAATTGTTTTTGATATGGCACACTTAACGTGGGCCTTGTGTTGCTTTGCTGATGTTATAGTTTGCAGAAATATTGCATATCGGCATAATCAAGGCCTATTTGTAGAAATAAGAAATACATGTATATCATGGGATTTTGTATACTATGTTCATCTGAATATCTGTAAACTTGTAGAGAGCTTTTTGGGAACCAATGAGAGGCCCAAAACTTAATTTGTCATATCTCCATGGCAATGCTTAATTTTGTCGATTTCAGCTTTTTCTGGAATTGACAAGGATTTCTATCTTGGTTCTGTTTACATTAAGTGCAATGAGCCTTTGAGCATCTCTCTCTGGGAAATCCCCTCTGCCCAATGCATTGTGGGACGTACGTGTTGTTAATGAACCACCGCAGCTGCCTTTTTGAGTCTTGTCATTTACGTGGCTATGTTGATGCAAGAGACTTACTTGTCCAAGTACTGTCCAAGTGCCCGCCTTTTGTTGACGATGTAATGTATAGTAGTATTGTCATAGTGTTAATTATTTGTCTCTGTTAACCCATGAGTACTACAATGCTTCTGATTGGTTCATTACATGGCATGTGCATTTGAGTAACCAATTAGAATAGAGCTTCTAAATGTTTTAAGGTCAATACACTCTTACAATGTCTATGATTGGCTAAATAAATGATAACCCTTCCTTTGTGACCAATCAGGCAGTAGTTCTCACTGGATAAAAGGTGGCTCTCATGTATGTATATGGATTCATAATAGCAGCAAGGTGAGGCTTTTTCAGTACTGGATATCATAAGAGCATTAAATTAAGACAGTGTTTCTATTCTTTTTTGCATTACTAAAGACTTGCTGTAACCTAATAGTGTCAATTCTTTTGGCAGTGCCAGATATGTTCCCTTCACCAGTGTATTGAGAAATACTAATTGGTTTGGAAGTAGTATTATAATACCCAGACCTAAAGTTCAGTTGGCATTTCATAAACATGTACAATGCACTGAACTATGCCTTTGGTACATGAGCATGTTTTAGTTTGTTGTAACTGTTTTCAAGCTCATAAGAATCCTGACCTTCATAACAAGGGCATTTATAGATTGACTACAGAGTGCATGCATACAGGCTAACTCACTAGACGAAAGTGCGTCGTTTCCTTGGCGATGAGATGCGGGAAGATTGCAAACGGTGGTACAAGAACTCCATGTGACGTTGAATTTGATTGAGATGCATCCATCATTTCCAGGGAAAAGGTTCAGTGACCATGTTTGTGTGTGTTGTGTGAAAATTTACCTGTCCCCCATTACTGTTTTCAGTTCATGATACTTCACTGTCGGCGGATTGTGTTCAAATTTCACAACCGGAGTCACCGAACTTCTACTTGGAAATGTGATGATATGAGAATGTATAACACAGGGTTTCAGGCAAGAATCAAATTCATTTCGGCATTTGTGGAGCTTGCTTAAGGGTAACATGGCAACTACGTAACAATTACAGTTTTAATGCCTTTCTACGAAACTCTTAGTTATTCAGCAGACTCAACAAGGGAAAAAGACAGTGGCAGATGTTTGTAATTTGCCCCCTCAAGTCTAACTTGTTCTATTTTCACGGAAAGCATGAAAATTTTTCCTTCCTGATACAGAAATGGCAAAAAGTTTGTGCACAAACTATATGTATACTTGGTTTGTAGAGTGGCGGTATAAGGGGACGATGTGAACTGCCTATTAAAATCAAGGACTGTGCTTAAAACAGTAGACAAATAAAACAAATCAACACTGCAATATAAGGGGGCACCTATATGGTTTTTGTTTTTTTAATCTGCGAATTAATAATCGGAGAGGGTCTTTATCTTTTAAAGAGACACTGGCACATTTGAAAAATAGTGCACCCTCAAGATTTTTCAAAATTTATATTTTGACATGGTTGTGAAGCTTTTATATATATTAGCCCTCACCCTTATGGGGAAACAGAACAATTTTATATTAAACCACTCTAGAATGGTTTTATTCAGCATTCAGCAGATCATAGTGTTTAACACAAGAAAACACATGTCGGAGTTGATTCCCAAGGCATCCACCCTGTTTGTCTGGTCTATGACCTTTGTGGCTTTAATAACAATGGGTATGATGTCGTGAATTATGTAATAGACACATTTGTTGATTGAAGTTATGACAAACCCAAAAATTTCATGTTTTGTTGAAATTGTGCCTAAGGCACTTTAAAACCATTTCACTTTGATGTTTGGGGAACAGTCTGGATAGATGGAAACCATCAAAAATGGAAAAACAAAATTGTAGTGTTTTTTTGTAACTATATAAAACCTGTTTGATAAGACATAGTCAGGTGATCAATAGTCAATTTGTTGCGAGGGAACTGAGTTCATTGAATTGCAAACATTAAGGCATTTGAAAATGGCTGAAGGGAAAATTTTGCAGTCATACAATATTAATAATCCTTCCACAGAGTGTCAAGAAATTGGGCTTATGCCCTTAAAATTACAAAAGAAAATGTAGTTTTCCCTTGACACTGTTGATTTAGCTTGCAGTGAGATGCTGTTCATTGTTAAATATAACCGGCAGCATAAAACAGATCTTCTGTTTTCGTAATGACGGCAATGGTGTATTTACCATTGGATTATTTTGTTCAAACAGTACATGTTTTGTATGGATTGCATGCCTGTGCTTCGGGCAAGAAATGGCCCAGAAAATGTGAATAGCGTGTTGGTTGGCAGAAAAAACTTAAAACTCCAAGTACCAGTATAAAGCTGAATTTAAGAAAGAGACGACAACAAATCTGTCTTTAAGATGCAGCAGAAAAAAAAGTGCACCTCTTCTAGGCCCAACTTAAAATTCAGTCCAGCCACCATTACGTTTTAAAGCACATGAAATTGAACACCTTTGGGAGATGAACGCTGTCGTGCCACAACTTGTTAAGAGTCCTGAAAAAGCTGCATGTTGCTGCTATAATACACTCTTTCCCAATCTCTCGCTTTCTCTACGTATGCATGTACAAAATGTTCAATACTGAACTTGTAAGTGCTTAGATACAAACCAATGTGTTTTGCCCAAACTGAAAAATTGACTAATTGTGTTTGTCTTGTCTGATAAAAGTTAATGTGTCCTTGTTTCTTTCAATTCATTTTGTTTGGAATCAACACAACTTGCAGAATTTTTAAGTTGATAAAGATTTCTTGTGAATGATAAACCAAGCAGTAATGGACTAATTTAGAACGAAAAGAAACTGTCAAACTGCTGGTAATTCATGATGACTGAATTCTAACTTGCAGAGATACAAGTATCATCCTACCTTCCCCATTTTCTCTCAATCATCAGTTGAGTCATTTTCTGTAAAAGCTCAATCGCAGAGGAAAGGCTATTATTATACGTAAACATATATGATATCAATTTATTAGCGTACGAAGGAACATACCATGTAAAGCATATTGGTAAAAGGTATAGAATAAATCTATTGAACCAAAACACATTGCAGTGTAGTTTAATCTATGGATTAGTTAAGTTTGCAGTAGAGGGTTGGTTTTGTTCTCCAAACAGTTGTACAAAAACAGAAATGTCTTGAAGCATGAAGTAGTAACAATATGTGGGATTCCAATGAAAAACCTTTCAGTAAATTAGAGTATTTAAAAAGAGAGAGGTTCAAACAAAGATTTCCTCATTTGGGCGGTACATCACAGGTGAGGACCACTTGATGGCTATTATAAGGTAAAGTAATTGTCAGGCTTGGAAATTTCCAAGTATGGGCATCCACTGCAAAATCCAGATTCATTGGCAAATCTACTGTTTAAAGGTCCATGGTCCGATCACTAATAGCCTCGTTCCGATTTTACCGGAAGAGGTCAAAATTTTGTAATCTTCGTTCTTCGTTGATTTACTCAAAAAAAGTAAACATGGCTGAATACTTGTCCATGGAGACGGGCATAAACAAACTTAATGTGCAGTTGCCAAGAAGAAAGTGCGAGTAAAAAATCACCCTCAAGTAAAAAAAATCACCCTCTGAAGAAAACAACTATTTTTCTCATTTACCCTGTGAAATCTTGGAGTTAGAGGATGTTTGGTTTGGATGTTATGAACGAAAATGTGCCCCATTTTGGTCGACCAATATTAATTTTACATAGTACTCAATGGGGCTTATAAAGTCACGTTTTTAGCACTCAAATAAAGGATTGAAATATTGGCACAAAACTTTACAGGTGGGGTTTTTGGGTGAAGGCCTCTCTATCTAGATGAAAACTTTATATACTTAAATTGGGCCACCCCTTTAATATTGTAGTGTAGATTTAGTGCTTAAAATATACACATTCTCTAATAACATTATTTTCATTGAAGTAATAACAAAAGCATTTTTTAAATGAAAATAATTGTAATAGAGGCTCTATACATTTTAACCACTAAATCCACACTACATTGTTTAGAAACAGATTGTGCAAATATTTGCCGATGAAAATCTAGATTTTGGAATGGATAAATATCATACCCATATCTGGAAATTTCCAGACTGATACATGTAATAGTAAAGGTTCATCTCATTATTCATTTGGAGGTGGGGTGGGAGGGGAACTCAACTCTTTAATGTGCTACCAAAAAGCATTTATTTGCTTCACAAATAAACTAAGAATAGTCACTCTTTTTAATAAAGAATTATTTATAAATTAGTGTGTGCTGTAATTGTATCTTGCAGACGGAATCAGTACAACCTAAAATGTTATTTTAAACTTAGTTGAATAGGCAGTGGCATTACTATAAATACTATGAAATACCAGCATAAAAAAGAACAAAATTATGCACGTCTCTATAGATCAGAAACAAATTTGATTCGGTTAAACCACCTAAAACCAGTAATTTCTAGCACATAACACTGCAGAGACAGTTCGGCAATGAATCTACAAGTCGGCTGTATCCTTTTCATCTGCAGCAAGGCCCTATAAAGCCATGATAAAAGAACATTTTGTTTTGTGCAAAGGTTAGTTGGTTGTGTGAAGTGTGGTCAATCAAATCTAGTTTTCTAAGAACTTTGAAGTAGCCTATCCAATTGATAATGATATTCCTGTGTTTATTTTGAAGACTGTGCAACCCATTTTGAAGAGATGATAGCCCACTAACCTTAGACATTTGCTTTTTAGCCATTGAGGTTAGGATTTTAGACTCATGAAACAATTTTTTTTCTAGATTATGGCCAAAAGGCGTACTGTTATCTTTGCATGACATGGAAAAATCACCCGAGGTGTCATAGCAGAGCTATAACACAGTTGTGCGAGTCACAATTCCTCTCAGATTTATATACTAGCTTGTTAATAGGAACGGGGCAAACTGGGGGTGAGATCTTGGGGATTGCCTTTATGTTTCCTGTATGTGCTGATTTTGAGTGACAAGAATTATGGGCTTCCTTATCACTTGTCAAAAAAGTAAAGTTCCCCTATTGACCTTAATATTGCAATTTTTTTACATTGAAGAAATAATACAAAGCCCAGTACAATTTCTGTTGCACTTTATTTAAAAAGTGTTGATTTTTTTAAAGGGGGGAAAGCAACAAATTAGCATGCTAAATTAAAAATGATTCATTTGTTCTTTTGGATTTGTGTGAGGAGATTTGTTCATTTGTATCAACCTCTAGGAAAAACTGAAGTCCACAGAAAAATACTTCATGCTTCAAAATATTTACTGTATCTTAACTCAACAAATTGAACACATTTAAAAAAAATGTACTATAAGTATCATAGAAAATATACATTACAGTAGCGAATGTAATTAAGTGAATACATACATTGCAGTCGCAGTGATTGCGACGCAAAGCAAATCTACGGTCATACAAATTCCGATTGGTCGTCAGTGTTTACCCCATGGTGAAATTATCACACGTTGAAGTGTTGGAAGTGGAATTTCAAGTGGAAATCTAATCTAAAGCATGTTTGAAAATGACAGTGCTATGCATACATGTGTGTGTTTGTCATGGCCTATGATGGTGACATGGGCATTAGGGCTGTGTGTAATATATGCACAGCATATGGAAACTCTTGAGTGTATCCGATATGAAATGCCTCTCTGGTGTGAAAATTAGTAATGAATTTTGTAGTGAAACAAAATCTCCATGTATGAAAAAAGATTTGAAGTTATAATATGGTTGGAATGTGGCCTTCGATGAAATATGTAAGAGTTAATTATATTACAGAGGGTGTGGTGTCAACTTACTTGGAATGGCCTATAGTAGCAGTGATTTGTTTTCTTCAAGATTCAAACGATTTTTGGGCAAATTTTATGAAGGACTAGAACAGCAAAGATTGATTTGGTCCGTATGATAGAATTCTGTCTAAAATTCATTTTCATTTGGCCCATTTCGAAGATCAGAATGGAGGTGGATATATTGTCATGTGAATGCAAGAAGGTCGTAAGTACAATAGCTGCCATTTGTCAGAAATTCCCATCAAACATAATATTATGCTAAGTCTGGTCAGTGGCTCTTGAAATGGTTCTTCAGGTGATTGTGTCACCTGAAGAACCATCTTGAGAGCTACTGACTTTAGGAAAGATAAATTGAGTTATCCTAATACACGGCAGCACACAGATGTATCACATGGCAGCTATTGTACTTACAACCTTCTTGCATTCTGTCAAATTTGGCAGGGCAGAATAGCAACTCATTAACTATCTAGGCAAGGCATGTCATGTTCCATCAGTGGTTAAATCATCATGTCTACAATTTTCACAGATCAGATTTCCACAATGAAACTCGCATTGACACCGCTATGTGTGCGTAATTGAAATCAACCTAATTATGCAGATTTTACCTGCATTCTTAAAGTAATTATACATATAGATTTGATGAAAACCATTAGCTTTGTATCGATCACATAGCAGGCCTCTCTATGCACCTGTTTCTCTCATTAGTTTGAAGGGGTAAATGGGATCACGTGAAACCCAGGACATTGCACAGATGCTGAGATCCTCAGACTGGGTGTACAATGTCCTTGGATACATGTGAGGACATTGCACTAACACTGGGATCCACAGACTAGGTGTGCAATTTCCTAGGATACATGTGAGGACATTGCACAGATGCTGAGATCCACAGACTGGGTGTGCTATGTCTTTGGATACATGTGAGGACATTGCACAGATGCTGGGATCCACAGACTGGGTGTGCAATGTCCTTGGATACATATGAGGACATTGCACTAATGCTGGGATCCACAGACTGGGTGTGCAATTTCCTAGGATACATGTAAGGACATTGCATAGATGCTGGGATCCACTGACTGGTTGTGCAATGTCTTTGGATGCATGTGAGGACATTGCACTGATGCTGGGATCCACATGTCCTGGGATACATGTGAGGACATTGCACAGATGCTGGGATCCACAGACTAGGTGTGCAATATCCTTGGATACATGTGAGGACATTGCACTGATGCTGGGATCCACAGACTAGGTGTGCAATATCCTTTGATACATGTGAGGACATTGCACTGATGCTGGGATCCACAGACTAGGTTTGCAATATCCTTGGATACATGTGAGGACATTGCACTGATGCTGGGATCCACAGACTGGGTGTGCAATGTCCTCAGATATATGTGAGGACATGTGAGGGTCAGTAGCGTAGCCAGGATTTGGAGACGGTGGGGCACGGATTTGTGTACCGACACCCGTAAATGTACTGACAAAAAAAATCTGGCTCGCTTCGTTCACCTCTGGACTGAGTGTGCAATTTCAATGAGGCAGGAAAAAAAAATTTCTAGAAGATCCAAGAGCTTTTAATATTTCACTATGAAAGTGGACAACTAAAAAACAAAACGGCCAAAATTGCAATTAAACAAAGAGTCTATTTTGCCAAGGGTATTTCAACTAAAAATATACACACACATTTTGCTTAAGCTTTTTTTTTCAATTTCTTCTTGGACAAAATTTTTTAATTGCCTGAGTTAATGCAGTCTACGCGGATGCTTGGAGAATTCTGTAAAAAATTCTTCGCAAACATTTTTATTGTTATTTAAACCTTCCGGTAATCTTATCCCAGTGTCTTCGGCAATGGCTTTGGTCGAATCACTAAGTACTGTACTGTAATATCATCTCTCATTATATCACTCAGTGAATTTTATAACATTAAAGCACGTCATGTATTCGGGGCATTGATAATCATTTCTTAGTATACTCATGGCTACATGGTCGTTGAACCTTGCTACATGCCGTTGTTTCCGAAGAGGCAGTGTTAAGCCACAGTCAAATAACGGTGCTCGTTTGCTGTACAAACTAGTTTAATCAAGTGAAGATTTTAATTTGCATGCGTTTCATGTAGGTAAAACCTTAAGCAACTATACCATGGGACAAACTCTTTCTTGGCATAATTTTTTTTGCAAATTTACTAAACTGATTTGAAAAGAGAGCAATTTGTCCCAATTTCTACTATTATCAATGACCATGTGAGATAAATAGCAAGGGTCATATTCTTCAAAACATACTAATATTATAAGAAACATAAGACGAGAAGATTCCTTGCTAGGTGAAAACAAATATATATATACTTTGTCTCGTCTGAAGTATGAAGTGGCGACGCATGCGTATACCCAGTGCCGCCTTTCAGTTGCAGTGCGCTTGTGCTTTGCTAACGCGCGTGCTCTAAATGTCGGTTCAATGTATATGCCCGCGTCGCTACTTTGTACTTCGAGCTGGATGGAGTATAGTTGGCAGCATAAGGATTTAAGTCAAATTGCCAAAGAATAAAGTTGGTCTGATGACAAACTCATTTTCAGGGGCACAAGTTATGACATTTATGTACCCCTTTACTGAGAAGTTGACCATTGGACTCCGCAGATGATACAGGTGATTCATACAATCAACAGAAATACATGCGTGGGGTTGTGATGCTGTGTATAATGCAATACTGGTTCTGGAGTTGAGAATGTGATATTATAGTACAGTACATAAACAAGTAAAATGAGAGAATTGTAGGAGGTTGACATTCCTAGGGGTGAAAACCAAAAGAGGATAGGCTGCATATAATCTTAGTGTACAGTGTAGTATTCCAACCATGATGCTAATAACATGTCATCGTTATTGTGATGCATAAACCTATTCTTGTTAACAAAGTGTATAAAATAATTAAAAACGTAAAACATGAAATGATGATGAAAAAAGTGTGTGATCTTGTCTCCAAATATTTATCATTTTGGAGAATTAAAAAAAAAGAAAAAAAAAATACTGTACAGATTGTCAAAATGACGAAGTTGTGGTGTTTATACAGATGTTAGAAATGTTCCACTCGATGTAGTTTGTAAGGAAATTACATTAACTAGCCGTAGCTTAGTCTCACTTCGTTAAGTTTGGAGCTCACGCTAGTCTTACAATGATGCGTATGGTTATTCTAAGAAAGCCGTTCAGTATTACTATTACTATTCTTAAGGAATAGATAAGAGTTTACGTTGCTCTGCGTCCTCTCGACAAAGAGAAAAATAATCTGATTATGTTTCTGATAAAAGCATACTTAAAAATAGTTATTTGCATCATCCTGATTTGAGATTAACTCTATCTTTGAAGCACCAATTTTTGTTGTTGCAACTTTGAGCATTTTGATGTAGAAAGTCTTAATTTGATCTTCCGTGCTGACAGTCTGGCATTTTTTCCCAATAGATAGCACTGTGTCATGAAATTTGCACAAATAAATTTTTGCAGGCAAAAATACAACTCTTTTTAGTCTACTTTAAAAGTGCTGGGTTGGAAATTAGACATACTTGTTATTATAGCCAAGTAAAGTGGCAGAACTGCTTGTAGTGTTGTCATCAGATATACCCAGAAAAGGTCAGAAGAGGCCAGAAAACCGTTTTCCTTTAACAGAATTGTGCAGTTTTCAGCTTTGAATCACATCTTTTAGAACATGCCCTTTCCGGCCCGTATCTCAATGGGATATTAAACCCACGCAGGCAGAACGGAAAGGCCCTCTGACAATTCAAGCCCTCGCGGTTCACTCGCATTTTGTCGCTATACTTCTCTCTGGTTACTTTTCAAATTTATGTAACATGTTGTGTCTGGCTTTTCTCATGCCCAAAGGCTAAGTTTCTGTTTGCTGAAATGTCAAATGTGGAACTTAGTCACCTGAAAATGAGGAATTAAGAGGTACTTATTCGGTACCCCCAGAAGTGCGTGTTATGCTGATTTTGATGCTCGTTGTCAGTCGCGTTAGCGATACCTTCAGACACACGAGCTGTGTGTTAATCTGAGGCCCCACCTGCAATAGAAAACAAGCTGCAGAACATTGCAAAGTAAACATCAGTAATTGTGTTATGATATACACTTAGGTACGTCGCAGACTTCGGAGAACTAGCAAATTGGAAGGGACGGTTGAATGTGTACTTGTCATGCTTTGGTTTATTCTCAAAGGACAACCGGATCAGTGGTTAGGGGAACTTGCAATAGTATATTTTGTGATGTACTTAATAAGGAGAGAACATGGTGTAGAGAGGATGTAGCCATGGGACATGAAGTGAATATTCTTGAAGGCATTTGGACCCCATGTTTTTCATGTTGTAATTTAACAAGTAGATGACTGATCAAATTTAAGAGCTGTGCAATTTAGCAGGGAAGAGAAAGAAACTGCTACCAAAAATCTATAAGGACTTTCATGAACAGGTCCTATAACTGTATCCAAAGAATTGGGTATTGGACCCGTGTGATATCGGCATAAGCACATGCCTTTATATGCTGAAACCTCTTAAATTATTTATCTCCATCCGGAATTTTGAACTGATTAAGTCATTGGCGTTAATGAGATCATCCATTTGAAAATGGCTGTTTATTGAGAATGTTAAATTTGGCACAGATTACCAGAATGGTATTCTGAGGTCCACAACAGTGAATACCAGAGTGATATCATTAGTGTTTGAGTAACTATTCTTTGCTAGAGCGAGTGACTGCATCGTCTTCTAGTGTCAGGGGTGTGATTATTCGCGATTCTGATTTCAGGATTTTTTATTTTCAAAATTTCTGCAACTTTTCAAAATTTCAGCCCGATTCTAAGCATTTTAGGTCAATTTTATGCTTTTTTTCAGGATTTTTAACCAAATTCAGGATTTTTCCACAAAACTCAATCACACCACTGCAGTGTGGTGTAAATTAGGTCAAGCGGTTGTGCACAAGGCATTTTCACTAAATAAATCGTGGATATTTTTATCTGTCGATAATGTTAGTATATGGCCATAATTTGAGATGTTTTCTGCTTTGGTGTGGTATTTGCATATTCTGCATCTGGTATAGGGAAACGAGACACTCTGGTTTAAACTGCTCCTCCAGATAATCGTAATTCTGAGCAATCGTCGGATAAAATGTTCTGACCTTTCTAACCATGTAGGTTACATTATTTGCACACCTAGCCATAGGCCAGTTGTCATTTTATCGAAAGATCAAAACTGGTTTTAGAAGAGTCAAAGTAAGCTAAAAAAAAACTTAGATCCAGTTTGAAAAACACCTAATTGAGTTTAGAGGCACAAACAAGTTCAGAAAAACTTAAACTGGTTGAATGCAAGTACAGTAGATACGTAGATAAACTCAACAAAAAGGGGCACATTAGATTATAACCAGGTTGCATACCAGCAAGAAAATATGCACAGTGTATAAAGAGATAAGTTCAATAATGGTTAGACTTTTTGGTGTTATGACTGCTCAATTAGAATTGCAATACTCTTCGGGTTGAAAGTAGTTCAGGAAAAGCTAAAAGCGTATTCTCTTGTGTAATTAACCATCGATGTAATTTAGCAACTTGCATGGTTTATGCAGAAGTGCATTAAAATGTTTACACTAGTAAACTGCCTTTTTAAAACTAGAAATCTGGTCAGCTGATAATCCTTTTTATGGGGTTAAAAACACTTGAGGGGGATGAGTCTTATTCTGTACATGCCTTCCTCTAGCCTTTCTTCCTAGTTTTTTCCTGTAGTAAATGGTGTATTGTATGGCCACAGACAAGTAAGTATCCAATATAAAATTGATAAGATATAAATAGTATGTTATAGCTGTAGATCACATTATACATAATAGTAAACTATAGTATAATTGTTGATTACATTATGCTAATTTTATCATTCTTTTGTTTGGGTCCTTGTCTTAAGGGAATAATTTATCTGTACTTTTTTCGTTACTGTGCAACAACTATAGGCACAGAATATTATACTGTCAGGTTGTAGATTTATATAGTGTATCCGCAAACAAAATCGCACATTGGGTTGGGCCAGTATAATAGGTTGGTTTGATTGGTGTAAAGGATGAAACATAATGGTACCATACCAAAATGTTTTGTGGTCTCTAAAACATCCCTAAAGAGTTGTTAGGGCCTTCGAAGTACCAGTCTAAGACTAAGAAAAAATAAGTGATTGCATTGTTTGTTTGGTGTGTTTCTACTTTAAGAAAGGCCTTGCAAATTGCAGGATTATTTTGTTTTTTAGTTGCATCTTTGGGACAAATTTTGTTTCAGCACTTTGCATGATTATTGATTTTTTGTTCGACATAAAAATACAACAAAAGGGCCAGGGTGAAATTTTGAGAGGGGTGATAATTTGTCCTACTTTTATAGTAACCATTATTCACTTAAATATAGATTCTCTAGCTGTCAGGCTTTTGGGAAAGAAAAGAAGGGGAGGAGGCCTCTGACATGACAGGGAGGTGGGTGCAAGGGCCCCCCTTTTTCTGGCGATACCCCTGCACTTAATTGGCTGGAATATGTAAAGCATTCTGGGCATAGCTCTGGAAATACTTCTGAGGTATGGAAAACCATTTTCTATTACATTGTATTGAGGCTATCATATAGCATAAAAAATCAAGTTATGAGTTCCAATTTTGTTGATTCACTTCCATATGCTTCCTTTTAGAATCGAGTGAGAAAAAACCTTAATTGGTTCAATGTAATCACACAAAAAACTGGGGACTCTTTAAAGGGGTCATTGAAATTTGACCCCTCTGAAGAGTCAACAAACTTGATACAAGGGAGACGGGTCACTAATGAACTCTCCTTAGCAATAATTTGGATTGGCACCAAGTTAGAAAACTAAAGAGTGATGTAAGGTGTCGAATTTGTTACAGAATACTGTCATGTAACATATAAGCCAAAATGGTGTTTACCATTGAATTGCTATTGAATGCACTATTTAAAATAAGGGGGTGGGTTTGTGGACAATTTTCAAGTGACGTCAAAACACTGAGCATTATTTTTGAGAGTCGTGTTGTAATAGTTGAGTTACTGTCAAAAAAAAGTGGGAAGTTATTTATTAAATTTTGGACCCGTAGCTCAATGTTTACGAGATTAAAAAAAATTTGACGCAGTGTCGGGACTTGCTTGATAAACCTTGGTCTAAGGTAAACATTGCTTCCGGTCCAAGCATCAAGCCTAAATGTATATCATCCCTTGGTTTAGAACTTGGTGATGATAACCAAAAGGTGTGAATTCTGCTAACCAGGGGTAAGCACATGGCATGATTCTACCTGTCCAATCAGAAATGCAGGATATTGGAGTATGTCTCCTAAAGGTCCTGTCATTGCATGTTGTATGTGCTGTATATGATTGATACCTGCACAAGCAACCAACGCCCCTCTGTTTAGCAGGTGCACATGTCGTAGGATTTTTCATTCTGATAGTGATTAATTCACAATTTTATTTTTAGATAGGCTATCCAACGAAGGAGTAGACTTAGAGTGGGTTGTGCTCTATAATGTGTATGGTACAACAAAGTTAAAGCATAAAATATCTTGAATAAAATGTATTGCCACCAAAATTTGTATGTATAGTAACAATTGGATTATAATTTGTTGGTTCAATAATGAGCTACATTAGAATCGTTCGTGATATAAATATTTTATGGTTTTCGTTACGGACAGAAGTTCAGAGCAGAATATGGTTATCTTTTTTTTTCCTTGTGTGGTTTGAAATATAACATGTGGATTGATTGTTTATAAAGATTTAAATCGCATGATTATAAAAATGATAATGATGAACTTCGCAAATTGTTGAATATTTATGAAGGAAGTAGGGTGTATGGAATTACAATTCAATTTTTATTTGTTTTTCATGCAACCTTGATGTTAATTTTTTTCTCCCGTTTACAAAAAACCAAACCCAAAAAAGTCTATGTGTGATTCTTTAACAAAACAACATTTGTTAGCTATGACAATTGTTTTTTGAGAACTCAGTGCATTCCCCGAGTAAAGGCTTAGATCAATCCATCCTTTAGTGTGCAAAATTCCAATCACAAGTAGATGTGATTGTACCAGTGAACTGTGCTTATGTGTGTGTGAATTTGGTTATGCCAATACACCAGGGGTGAAGTTCAAAAGTGAACCCAGTTTATTTCCCTTGCAAAATAGTTGGAGTTTGACACAAAGATGAGGATTAAAGATTCATAAATTTGTGGTGCTTTGGGTGCCGTACCCTCACAGTGATCATACATGTTCTTGTCATGTCAATCGGTGCTGTTCCATGATATACACTTACCCCTTCCCCGCCTTTCCCTTCTCTCCATGAGCTGCACTTAATAATTTCACTTATAGCTGGAATTTTTTAAATGACTATGTTATGTATTATATATTACCAATATTGTACTGTGTATAATTTTGTTAAGTTGGGGGGTGGGGGGTCTTGTGTAGAAGTTCTTTTACTTTGTAGGTGGAAATTACAAAAAAATAAATTATATTCCACAAGCATTTTTCCAGTAGATACAATGACATTATATTTAATAAATTTATTTTGGATTTTGACTTTGAAAATATACAAATGGTCTTCTGTTGCTTGAACAGCAAGAAAATATGACGATGTTACTAGTTGTGTCTGTGTAGATTGTAACATGCTAATATGCCTCGGCCTTAATATTCTTTCTTGGACTCATACGCGCCACGTTGTGTGTATATCTCGTGCATGAACTGTGCCCGGCACGCAATCCAACAGGGCGTTGTTTTGACGTGAAGCGAGCGTTACTTAGCAGCAACTTTGTCAAATTAATTATAAGACAGAGTAGAAAATTAGCTATGCATGCATGGTCTTTAATGAAGTGCAAGATTCACAATCTAGCTGCCGCTAATACACTTGGGCTGAGTATTGTGTGCTCTGGGCATGGTAGTAGCATAATACTAAAAAAATAGAGGGGATATTTTTCATAATGCAGGGTAAATAAAGTTATGAAATAGCCAAGTGAATCAAGGTTATTGGACACTGCTTAAGGTCTTTGCCTTAAAGGGGAATTTCTGATCAACAACATCGTCCCCCCTCCGATTACCGAAAAAAAGTTGAGTTTTTATATATCTGAATCGTTAGCCTTAGTAAATCCATGATGTACCAAATATTAGTGAAATTCGGTGCGTATTTGTAAGAATTTCGCGATTTTGTATTTTCTGTCAGTAAATGGACAGAAGTACAGCACAGTGGCCTATGGTTACCGTGGGAAAAAAGAATTGTAATAACACAAAACCGCCAAGATCGTGGTAGGAGGAAAAAGTCGGGGATAAAATATACCAAGTTGTTCAACAGAAGACCACAATATTGCCAGTATATTTCATAAATATATTTGAATAATGTGGGGATTAATTTAACATTCTCTGTAATATAAGTGAAAAAAGGAAATGAAGATTGGTTTTTAAAAATTAAGTCTGAAGTGTATAAATATTTGATTGCACCGAGATCGGACTACTTTGGTAAAATTGCGATGTTAAAGACGACTTGTGAAAAGAGAAGTTGTGTTGGTCTAAAAATTAACCATGAAATGGTAGACGAAGAGCTTGTAGTGGAGAATAAGATAATAGTTGCAAAGATATTGCTTAAAGGAAAGAATGATTGAATTATTGCTGTATTTGACGATTTGGGGTTTTGGGGTATGTTATTTTTTTAAATGCCAAATGGTCTGGTTCATGAAAATGGGAAAGAGGAGAAATAATCAACGCATATAGTGCTCATGTAATAAGAGGAATCCAAAAATCTTGTTCAAGAGGTAAATGTGGAAAATTGCTCCGCCACATTTGCATTCTTCATCTCTCCTGCCACAAGTTAAACATGACCGTAATCTGAGAGTATGTCAAAAATCAAAACACTGCTTGTGTGGATTATTTCACACAATAGCCATGGTCATGTTATAGGGTGATTTAATTGGTTGTCGGGACACTGAGATTTGTGGGTTGTGGTTTCTGGCCTTTAAGCACTGTGTAGAATACATAACAAACGCAAAATGTTAAATCATTTTCTGTCTTTTGGAGGGCAGTTATGTTAACATCAGGTGTATTCATATTGTTTTATGTTAACACCACAGGGCATTTATATTTGGGTTGTGGTGAGTATGGTTAATATGTTAGTAAAAATGATGCCATATAATAATAAATAATAAAACAAAAATATGATATGTGATTAAAAACAATAAAGGGACAGCATGGCTCGTCGCATTTAAGTGGTCTGATGTTGCATCATTGTGCGTTCTTGTTCAATTTTGGAGTGGTGAGCGTTGTGTGGTGCTGTACATTGCTATGTGCTGTTTTCTAATGACAAACTTTTGAGTTTATTTACTTAATTGTCGACACATAAATTTTTGGGATTTCCAGGCCGCTTATGCCTTGTAAAGCAAAATTGCAAGGAAATCCTCTTACCCACCCAGCAATCAGTGGCGTAACAGGCCTTCCCGCTTCTGAGGGGGCACAACTTTCCAGTTTGGGAAATTTTCCCTTTAGGGGGCGTCAAAAAAAAGGGCAATTTTTCCCGGTCAGAGGGCTTAAAAAAGGATTGATTTAGCATGATTTTTGCAAATTTTTCCCCGACCAAAGTCGTCAGGGGGGCAACTCGGGTATTTCCTGAGGAGGGTGCCCGCAAATTTCAAACAAATGGTTTTTGCAATATACATAAGTTTGTCCTTACATATAATTCACGCAAATAACTACGCTTAAATCGAAGTCCTTCATAGAGAAAAATCACACTTTTTGTTGTAAAATTTAGGATCCGAATTTTGTTATATACACTGTATCCTATAGCACTGTATTATCGGTCGCGTAAGAAGCGTATCAGTATATTACTTTACTCGGGCAATTTTGGGGCCGTTTTTGTCGCGGAATTCCGTAAATGTCGGACGATTTCGGCCGGTGAAAATGGTAAGTGCAAATTATGTCGTTTGCTGGTGTTTTTGCCCCCTAGAAATTGTCGTTGTAATGATTTAGTTCTGAAGTTTTTTGGGTTCAAAAAATACGGTGTTTTTTGTAAAATTTGTTTTTGCTTTTATTTAAATGGCAAAGTTTGGGTTTGTTTACTTGATGTTGAAGTATGTACCGAGATCAGCTATCACTGGTTTAAAGAAGTATCTGAAAAATGCGCTTTCTAGAGTGCGATTTTGATTTTTTTTTAAAAATCACGTATAGTGTAGTGAAAATAAATGTTGCTTGCCAAAAAGGAAATTAGTGACGGTTGTTTCCCCTCGGGCGATTTTTAACACAGGGTAGGTGGTAGTTGGGTAAGTACACGTGTATAATAGCGGGTAGTCCTGACTAGACACTCCATTGTTTGTGGTCGTTTGTCCCGGGTTATGACGTGTGAAGCGAAATAGCGGGGGGGTACCTGGAAGAGCTTTTGACGAAATTAACCAATGCTACTTGGTACTGGTAGTAAAACCTCCAAGGAATCCATAAGGGATTTTGACTGGGGGTGGGTGGTCACAGAAAATTTACTGGGGAGTAATGCTGTAACTTCTAAATGCGGGTCTTGTTTGTTGATCAATGTTTTGTTGAGTTAAACCGTTCCAGTCTTGTATTGTTAGTGGGGGAAAAATGAGTGGAGATGGTGCAAGATGGTGTGTAGATTTTGAGTTGCTGGTTATGTCCTCTTCGTGCCCCTGTCGGTCTTGGGTGGAATGTAGTTCTTGGGGATGTCAAAGTTCATCATGTTGTATTATAGAGAAAACGTGTGATGACTTTCTGAGTTCTTGTAGACTTAGCCATACAAGGTAACACTAGCTTCACGAGTGAAATTCCCAGTAGTGAATCGGGGCTGCTTCCTATTTGGACTTTTTCAAGGATGTTTTATGTCCTTTGCTTGGTACGGATCCCAGGCCGGGCCGCTATTCCATATTCGAGATTGGGTCTAACAAGAGTATTGGTTAGAGCCTCTTTCTTTGATATTAATAGAGCCTGAATGGAAGTTTCTCTGGATGAAACCCAAGGATTTAGAAGCTTTTGATGCCAGCATATTGGGATTTGCTTTTTATTTTTAGAAATTTTTATTGTTTGGTTTGGGTGTAACAGAGATGTGTTTTTTTTCGCAGTCAATGACATCACAAAAAGTATACATATAGGCCTAAAGAACAAAAGAAATTAACAATTAACACAAATATAAAAATGAATAAAATAGCAAATGGAATGAAATAAGAAAAAAATTCGGAAAAATTAAAAAATACAAAAAAAAACGAAAAATAATAATAAACAGAGAGAATATAATAACAAATAATTTAAAAAAAATAAAACCAAATAAAATCCGTGTACACTTAGTATTAGAATATCATTAAAATAAATTGTTAAAATATAAAAAAGAAATAATTAAACATAAAAAATAATAACAGAAATTTATATAGCCGCCTTCCCCAAAAAGGAATAGAAATCTAAAATGCATAAAAAAGGAACAAATAAATTAAAAAAAAAATCAGTACAAATGAAAATGATAAAGAAAAACGACAAATAATAATAAAATAAAGCCAATAATGGTAAGAAAAATAAAATAAACGGGGGGAATAAGTAAAAAATATTTAAAAATTAATAAAATCAAAAGCCGTATACACAAAAAATATTAATAATATAAATCGTTAAAATGAAAAAGAAACTTCAATATAACACTTAACAAAATAAAGATGACTAAATAAGTAAAATAAAAAAAAAACACCAAAATAAAACAAATAAATTAAAAACCAAAAATTTTGAATTAATACAGATCGAAATGAAAAATTATAATAGAAATAACATCAACACTAAATTATTAATAAAGTAATAGCGTTACAATTAAAAAATGATAACAAATTAAAAGAGACTAAATAGGTACAATTAAAAACTAAATTTAATAAATAAGAACTGAACACATATACAATACATTAAAAAACAAAATAACACTATGAATAAAATATATCACATATAAATTAAAAATCAAAAAACAAAACACAACGAAAGGAATGGTTCGCGAATGAAATTGCATTATTGTAAACCCGTGGTGTGGCGTCATATTCCAAGCAATTGTCAAGAAAACTTACAAGCTTCAATTCTGGACACCTTTCACCTTACAAACTTTTGCAGTGTCTATATCAGACCAAACTTAAGTCTACCACCAACAGCCTACAACAGCACCACAGTAGAATTCTCTTACCATCACAGATTTTTTTTCCAGGTGACATCTGCATCTGGAAACACCCCTACCCAGCTTTGCTGGTTAGGCTCAGCACTGGAGATTTTTCGGAGTCGCCTGAAGCCACTCAAACTCCGCTAGCTAGCCACACAGACCTTCTTTTACGTGCCACCAGTTTTCTTCTGCACACTTTGTTGATCTCTGTTCCTTGACCAACAACCATTTTCCCTAGAACAACAATCTCCACTACTGAGTGAGTAAGATTGGAGATAGATAAGATAGATGCAGTCAACAGTCAACCATAAAAAAAACTTGCAAGTCGCCTGATTATGCAGCCACGGAATTACCATTCATATTTGACATCAATTCAAACCAATATCTAAACAACATGCAGGAAAACGTCTGCTTCAATTTTCACATACAAATTCAGACAACCTCGTTAAACAAATGGCTAGAGCGACCCACGATAAGGTTATGAACAGAAGACGCATCACAACCAACGCCAACATGAACCCACTGGCAACCCACAATTTACAAGCCTCCCCCCAACCAGTCCCCAAATAACCAGACAACCCTGAAACCTAGAAAGCCGAGAAACCGCGAAATTCTAGTTGTTATAAGTTTATACACGAAAACAAAAAAACAATCTGATTCATTTATCTTTGGGAAGTTATTAAGCATTTTAGATGACTCTGTAGTTCAGTGACTATTTTTAAATTATACACAAAAAAATATTCTTTGAAAATCTGAGGGGTCCGCCTTTAATTTTAAGATTGTTGTTTATACTATTATTCTGGGAACCATTAATAAATTAAATAGTTGCTATCCCTGAACCTTTCTTTGATTTAAATCGTTTTGTAATATTTTTCACCCTCGCGTTTTCTTTTAGCGCAGCGAGGGTGTAGTCATGATGGGCGAATCTCGATTTCGTATGTGTGACAACTATCAGGGGCTTCATTTTGATCGTACGTCGATGAATGAAAATTTTGGGTAGATATTTTTTAGGTTTTTATTTTTTAGTAGTTGGGGGTAGGGATGAATGTGCAAGCCTTCTTGAATAGAGCAATATCCCGAAATCGGGGCGTGTTTTGGCCGCTTGGAGTGGTTTTCGGGCTGTGGATCTTTTAGAATGAGGAATTGGAGGGAAAAGTGGTAATAATTCCGTGATGGTACGACTATGCGCCGTGCATTTAGATTGCGCCCTGCCGAGGTCTGGCAATTGGCAAAGAATTCTCGCTGTGTTTCTTCTCTGGTTCTATTGACATCGATCGAGTCACGCTACTTTGTGGGTATTATATGCCGATCATCTGAATGGTTGTTTTGTAAGCTCTCGGCTATCAAGGGTATCACCGAAAAATAATAACGTCGAACAGATCGTCCTTGAAATATTCGGCGGGGTCCAGTATTTCCCGGTGTAGTTGTGTCACAGACTCCGAAAGGTTCTGCAATATGGTGAGGCTCGGGCGAACATTCAAAACATTTCCCACTGGTGCTACGGCACTATAGGCAGCTAATTTAATATGAACGATCCTTACTTCCCCCGCCGTAGTCATTGAGCGGGTTGCACCCAATCGATTTGTATTATTACAACCACGTGATCTCGGGGTGTTTGGTCCTTGGCCCCCGGGTTCACCAATGGAGAGTCCATAAAACATCCACGTGACCTCGTTGGATAAAACATATGTTGCCCTTGGTCGCCCTTGCCGGTCCTATCGTCTTTATGCACGAGAGCTGAGGGGCTGTCATAAAGAACACAGTCAACACGCATGGAGTTATCACAGTGATGTTCAGCGATTGGCTACCATACCACAACTTGCCTACATACAATAAAATGATATGGGCCAGAGAAGATGAGAAAGATCTTATCTGGTATGGTCGCTATTAGTATAGTTATTACTTCTGCCACATGTATGACATTTTAGCATGTGCAAGAGTGATAGTTAGCCTTAAAGATACAAAATACATCAGGGAGTGGCATTGATGATGGGGGCCGCTTCAACCAGTACTCCAGATCTGGACTTGATCATTGATCTGTAAAATTGTAAGGAGTGTTCCGTAGCCGGTATACGGTACTAACCCCAGGGTTCCTTAACCGTATACGGCTATATAACCAAAACAGGCCCTGTGGTTAGGTAGCCGTATACGGGGATCGGAGGTGTTCCCACAGTGGATCGTAAATAGCCGGACACCAGGTCATGCGTGACGAACGTACGACCAAAGTAATCACCCCCATGAAGAACGGAAATCGGAGTAAATTCTGTTATATTTACGCAGGGCAGTGAAGGTGTGGATTAATTTAAAACTGTGAAATTATAATAGGACTTTAGTTAGGAATTAGAGAATCACAATAGTTTGAGGGACTTTGCGATCCCTAGAGCTCCCTAGCCTATCCGTGGTTGCCAAATAATTTAACGTAATAGATGCTTTATCAGGAAAATCTGTGGCTGTTCAAACAGTACTCCCCTACATATAGGATGTGTTACAACTCTGAATGTTTGACGGGTAGGTATTTTTTTTTGAAATGTATGCTACTGTTGAAAAGCTCGTGTCAATTGAAAATAGCAAAACATGAGCTGAAACTTGAGTGCGACTGACTGTTGTATTCCTATTGACACGTAATTCCTTCAAAAGAGAACCATAACTAATTACATGAGCTCTTTTTAGAGCAAATGACTTCTTTGCAGTAAAGAGAAATGCAATTATAACAATACAAGTGGTTTGTAAAGTGTTTTATTCCGAAGTTACAAAGCGAATAAAAACGACACTGACAGAAACATTCTTTCTCTATCTATCTTTAAGTATACAGGCCAAAAATATTTGTATTTTATGAATTGTCTACAGGAGCAAAAGAAAGAAATAATAAAATTAAAAAAAAAAAAAATGTTTTCCTTGTCTTCTTCTCGAATGACCCGTTTTTTGCAGAATGAGAAAAGAATACCGAACTTTTTCACAAAGTCTAGAATTTTTCTTGGTTCAGGATTTTACAATTTAAATTACACCACAACGACGTTTTCAAACACGAATCTTAGGCCCAAAAAAAATAGTTTGTCTACGCTTCCGCGCGAATAGCTTTAACAAATTAAGTATTTTATTAGTTACTAGCTCTATGCGGCGGCGATTTTACACTTTTGTTTTACATTTGGAACCAATGCAAACCATACAAAATCAAAAGAAAAAAATGGAACTCTTATGGACTCTGTTTTTCCTTTGTAAAGTTTGTTATGCCTTGAAAACAGAAGATGATTACATTTGGACTTTGCATATTTTCTAAAAACCACCACGGTGCAATTTTTAACATAATCGCATAGGTCATAACTAATTTTGTTAAAAAAAAAAATAGCTTTTTAGTGCAAAAGAAGAGGAGACAAAGTTCTGTTATTTGGGGGGGCCTTAGTATCCCAAACTCTTATAGTTGCGAGGTACAACAGTACATTTTTTCCTATAGTGGAGGAAAAGGTTTTGCTATCTATTTATGCAAATGTGGGACTATAAGGATAATTTATCACGTAGGCCTAAACATTGTTTTAGACTATTCCCGATCATTTTTAAATATTTTTAATATATTAAATATGAAAAATATTTTAATAGTTATTGAGTAGTTGACCAATCAAGGATATTATCTGATGAGCTAAACAGAAATTATATGGAATGTCATCACTCAAAAACCTTCCAACAAAACGATGAACCTTCCAAGCACGATGGCTGCGGGAATGTTTTAAACAATACTCTAAGAAGAACACATGCACGCAAGCAAATAACCAAACACCACATTCAAGGACATTAAAAGAAAAATTTGGTTAATGGCTCTAATACTTTACTATATTTCTTGATTAAATTTTTGAAGGCGAATGGTTTGCCCGTAAAAATTGTTAGACCATATCGCGGTGTAAACGTATTCTAATTGAATTCGTAGTGTTTTTGTTTCTTTTACAAGTACCGCCCCGCAGATTTGTAGTTTTTGCAGTAGGAGTAGTAATAGACAGTGGCTAGATGTTCCCCAAATTATAACTGCTTCAAATTCAGATTTTTGTAGTCAGTTATATTATTTTTTTCAGGTTAAAACAGGTTCAAAATTTATCCGCGTAAGCTTGCACGAAGCAAGTTACCCATCGATAAAACCACGATTCCCCACTTTTGACAATGGTTTTACTACTACTAATTAGTAACACCGCACAATCCTTTGTGCATGGTTTGAGAGATACCATGTACTTCAACGCAATACTTGGGTATTCTAACAATAATTCAGGCAAGTCAAGTTCTTTGAAACAAGAGTAGGTACAAAGCTTTTAACATTTCATTTTAAAAATTTCAAAAGTTGATGTTTCCCAAAACATGCATCTTTTTAATAAAGGAGGAAAAACGTGCTTATTTGAGTCGGAATTGCCAAAACCAAACAACCTCATTCCCCAGCTTGCGCTCTCTTGAAATATTGCGGATATTAGTACGATGTCCTGATGGATGGTGCGTACGGCTAACGAAAACACTCCCGGGCTATTTTACCGGATACGGCTACCGAACCCATGGGGTTTAGGGGGAGGGGGGTTTTTAGACGATACGGCTACCGAAACAATTCGAATATTAATTCCTCAGGCGTCGGCTCCAGGGGGAGGGGCGCGCGCGCCTCCGGTCATTCTGCAGCAAATTATTGCAAAATCAGACCATTTGAGCCGATTTTGGACCGTACAGGCCTTTTCAGCCCCCCGTTAATTTTGACCTTTTAAATATCCTGGTCCCGGCCATTGTCATTAGTACTGTTTCATGTTACAACACACTCCCTGTTCATGATGTTGTCACTAACGAAAACATGTTTCTCGTCCCCGCCCGTAAATTAAAAAAAAAATCAGTAACAAAATGATAAAGAAACGAACAAAATAAATAAAAATAAAAGCCAAAATGGTAAGAAAAGATAAAATTAAAAACACGGGGGAAATAAAAAATATTTTAAAAATTAATACAATCAAAGCCGTATACACAAAAATATTAATTAATAATAATCGTTAAAATGAAAATAAAACTTCAAATAATTAACACTTAAAACAAAATAAAGATGACTAACTAAGTAAAATAAAACAAAAACAATGAAAACACAAATACAATTAACAACCAAAACTTTTGATAAATAATATCGAAATGAAAACATAAAAAGCAATAAATCACAACCCTAAATTATTAATAACGTAAAATCGTTACAATAAAAATGTGAAATAACAAATTAAAGATGCTAAATACGTACAATAACCTAAATAATAAATAAGAAATGAACACATATACAATTACATAAAAAGCAAATAAACACTATGAATAAAATATATACATATAAATTTAAAAATCAAAATAAACAAACAAACTAAAGGAATTGTTGCCGAATGAAATTGCATTATTGTAAACCCGTGGCTCAGATTCCAAGCAATTTCAAGAAACTTACATTCTCCAAATATTCTGAGACATCCTTCACCTTAAAACAAACTTTGCATGTGTCTGTATATGACCAACCTAGAGTCTAACCACCACAGCTACAACACACCGATGTAGAATTCTCTTCCCATCACAGATTTTTTTTTTTTTCCAAGTGACATCTGCACCTGGAACACCCCCCACACCAGCTGCTGGTCAGCGTCAGGTCACTGGCGATGGTTTCCGGAGATCGCTGAAAGCCACTCAAACTCCGCTAGCTAGCCACAAAAACCTTCTTTTTACTTGCACCCCAGAGTCTTATTCTTGCCTGCACACTTTGTTGATCCTGTTCCTGTGACCAAGTCACATTGTGTTTGCACCTAGAACAAACAATCTCCACTAAACTGATTGATGTAATTATTGGAAGAATGATAAGATCGATGCAGGTCCAAAGTCAACCTAAAAAAACTTCCAAGTCGCCTGAATATGCAGCCCACGCAATTACAATTCATATTTGACATCAATTCAACAATCTAAACAAACTTGCAGGAAAACGTCTGCTTCAATTCAACATACAAATTTCCAGCAACCTCGATTTAACAAATGTCTCAGAGCGACCGATAAGTTTCTGAACAGAATCAATCACAACCACCGCCAACATGAACTCACTGGCAACCCACAATTAACCCCGCCTCCCCTCTCCTCCCGCCCTAACCATCCCCAAATAACCATAGAAACCCTTAACCTAGAAAGCCGAGAACAGCGACCGCGAAATTCAGTTGTATATAATTTTTACTACACGAAAACAAAAACAAATCTATTCATTTTAATACTTTTGTAATTAATCCTTTTAAGATGACTCGTATTCTCTAGATTGATAGTTTTAATTATTACAACAAAAAAAAAATATTCTTGAAATCTGAGTCCCCTTAATTTAAGATTGTTGTTTAGACCTATTATTTCTTGTGAACCACTTAATAATTAAATAGTGCTATCCCTGAAACCTTTCTTTGATTCATAATCATTTTTAATAGTTTTCACCCTCGCGGGCATGCTTTTTTCCTACGCGCAGCGATGTGTTAGTCAGGATGGGCGAATCTCGATTCGTATGTGTGACAACTATCGTGCAGGCAGGGGCTTCATTTTTTGCTGTTACTTCGATGAAATTTTGGTAGTGGGTAGGGATGGATAGGTGACAAGCCTTGATAGAGCAATATCCCGAAATCGGGGTGTTTTTGTTGGCCTCTGGAGTGGTTTTCGGCTGTGGATCTTTTAGAATTGTGAGGGAAATTGTGGAGGGAAATTGTACTATTGCCGTGATGTTACACTATGCGCCGTGCTTTAGATTTACGCCCGTGCCTGAGGTCGTGGCATTTTGCCAAGCAGCTCGCTGTGTCTTCTCTGGTGTCTATTGACCATCGATCGATTCACGCCTCCTTTGTGGGTAAGCCTTCATTGAATGGTGTTTGTAAGCTCCGGCTATTCAAGGGTATCACCCCGAAAATAATAACGTCGACAGATAGTCCTTGCAATATTACGGCGGTCCAGTAAGTATTGTCCCACGGTGTAGTCTGTCACAGACTTCGAAAGGTCTTGCAATATATGGGCTCGGGCCGAACATCAAACATTTTTCCCACGGTGCTAGGTAGCTCAACGGCACTATAGGCTAGATGGGTGTGGAAGGAGAGGGTGTACTTCCTTTCATGGCTTCCCCTTCTCTTCACTATCCTCTCCCCCCCCGGATGCCTTCTTCCAAGCTGCCTTTTTCCTCCGCCCCCTCTCTTTTTCTCTTCCCAATCCACGTGATCTCGGTTTGTTTTGTCCCTTGCCCCCGTTTTTTTTATCACCAATGAGAGTCCATTACAACATCACTGGACCCTCTGTTGATTAAAAACATATGTTGGCCCTTGGCTCTGGCCCTTGGCCGGTCCTATCGTCTAGTTATGCACCGGCGCTGAGGGCTGCTCATAAGAACACAGTCAACACGGGGGTTAACACCAGTGAGTTCAGGCGACTTGGCTACCATACTACATTGCCTACATTCATACAATAAAATTATTATTGTCCAGAGAAGATGAGAACGATCTTCTCTGGTATGGTCGCTATTCGTTTAGTTAATACTCTTCTGACACTGTATGACCATTTTAAAAGCATGTTGGCAAGAGTGTATAGCTTAGCCTTAACGATACAAAATACAACAGGGAGTTGCATTGATGATTGGGGCCGCTCAACCAGTACTACAGATTGGATGAATCATTGATCTGTAAATTATTAGGAGTGTTTCCGTAGGCCGTATACGGCTACCTAACACCCCAGGGTTCCGTAACCGTATACGGCTATATAACCAAACGGGCTTTGTGGTTATGTAGCCGTATACGGCTACGGACGGGTCCACAGTGATCGGTTAATATCCGGACACAGTCATGCGTACGAACGTACGACCAGTAATTGCCCCATGAAGAAAGTGAAAGCGGAGTAAAATTTGTTATATTTACGCAGGGACAGGGTTTGATATTATAAACGGTGTAATTATATCGACTTAGTAGAATTAGATCACACATAGTTTTGAGGGACTTTGCGATCCCTAGAGCTCCCTAGCCTATCCGTTGGTGCCAAAAAATTAACGCAATAGAGCTTTATCAGTCATCAGGCAAATCTGTGGCTGTTCAAACAGTACTCTCCCTACATATAGGATGTTTTTACAACATATGACTGTTTTGACGGTGGGTAATTTTTTTTTTAAATGTATGCCTACTTTTTAAATATAGTGTCATTGACATATCAACACTAGCTAGAGAACTTGAGTGGCACTTACTTTGTTGTATTCCATTTAAACCGTAATCCTTCAACCGAGAACCGCATAACTAATTCCCATGAGCTCTTTTTTGAGCAATGATTATTTTATTAAAGAAATTGCAATTATCAATACAAGTGGTTTTGTAAAAGTTTTATCCATATATTAGTAAATAATTCCGAGGTTACAAAGCGCATAAAACACGACACTTGCCAGAACATTCTTTTCTACTTCTCTCTTTAGTAACAGGCAAAATATGTATTTTATGAATTGTCTCAGGAGCAAAAGAAATAAATAAATAGATACAAAAATGTTTCCTTGTCTTCTGTCGAATGACCCTGTTTTTTATGCATGAATGAGAAAAAGAATAACCGACCATTGCTTTTTCAACAAGTCTAGAAGTTTTTTTTTCTGTTTCTCAGGATTTTCACATTTTAAAGTACACCACAACGCGTTTTCAACACGAATCTTAGGCCAAAAAAATAGTTTGTCTCTCCGCTTCCCGCCGCCTAGCTTTTTAAAATTAGATTTTTATCTTTTTTTTTTAGTTTTAATACTCTATGCGTCGGCGGCGATTTTTCCACTTTTGTGTTTACATTTGGGAACCAATGCACCCAACAATAAAAAGAAAAACCATGAACCTCTATATGCGACTCTGTTTTTTCATTGTGTAAAGTTTGTTTTATGATGCCTTGAAGGAAGATGATTACATGTGGACTTGCATATTTTCTAAAAACATAAACCAAACCACGGTGTCAATGTTTTTAAAAATTTAAAAAAAAAAAAACTAATTATTGTAAAAAAAAAAAAAAATCGCTTTTTTAGTCAAGAAGAGGAGACAAAAGTGCTTTAGTTGGCGGGGGGCTTCACTAATCCCAAATTATAGTTGGAGGTACAAAAGTCGATTTTTTTTCCTATATGTGGGAAAAAGGTTTTTGCTATCTATCTATCAATCTGTGTGGACTATAGGAAATTTACTAGGCCTAAATGTTTTAGACTATTCCGTCATTTTTAAATATTTTAATATATTAAATATAAAATATTTTAAATATGATTGCGTAGTTGAACAATCAAGGATCTTATCTGATTGAGCCTATAACGAAATTATATGGATGTCATACTTCAAAAACCTTCCACAACACTGATGAACCTTCAAGCCCGATGGCTGCGGGAAATGTTTTAAACAATATATAAAGAGAACACTGCAACGCAGCACAAACAAAAACAACCCACATTTCAACATAAAAAAGAAAAATTTGTTAATGGGCTCTAAATACTTTTACTAGATTTCTTGATTAAATTTTTGAAGGGCGAATGGTTGGCGTAAATTGGTATACATCGCTGGTTTCACTCTATTCCTAATATATTCTGTATGTTTTTTGTTTCTCTTCTTCGAAGTTCCGCGCCGATTTGTAGTTTTTGCCGTAGGAGTAAATTCCCGAACATTTGCCTAGATTTTTCCTCCAAAATTATAACTGCTTCAATTCAGATGTTTTTGTTATTCATTAAATTTACTTTTTTTCAGGTAAAACAAGCTTCAAAATTTACGTAAGCTTGCACGAAGCAGCTCCATGATAACCCATCGATTCACTATTTTGGACATGGTTTTTGATATGCATAATTAGTAACAACACCGGCACAACCCGTTGTGCCTTGGTTTGAACGATACCATGTACTTCACAGCATACTATTGTTATTCTCACAAAATACAGTGCAAGTCAAGTTCTTTGAAACAAGAAGTAGGTCAATTCTTTTATAAATAAACAATTTCCATTGAATCGGTGTCGTTTGTTGTTGTCTAAATACCATGCAGTATTGTTTTTCATAAAGGTGAAAAACTTGCTTATTTTTAAGTCGAATTTGCCCAAGACCAAACAACCTCATTCCCCGGGTTGCGCTCTCTTAAAATATTTGTGATATAGTACGAATGGTCCTTAAGGATGGTGCGTTACGGCTCCCGAAACACTCCCGGGCGATTTTACTACCAGTAACGGTCTAACCGACCCTGGGGTGGTGCCGTAATACGGTACCAAACACTTCAGAATTATTAATTCCATCAGGCCGCGGATCCAGGAGGGCGCGCGCCTCCCGGTAATTTCTGCAAATTCTTGCAAAATAATCAAAATGTCCCATTTTTGAGCTATTTTGGACCAGTTACAGCCCCTTTCAGCCCCCCTTAATTTTGACATATTTTTTTCAAATCCTGGATCCGCATTGTCCATCAGTACTGTTTCATGTAGCAAACCACTCCATGTTCATGATGTTGTCACTAACTACACATGTTTCTTCGTCCCGCCGCCCCGCTTCTTTTTGAAGGGCCGCCTCGATGTATTTTTATTTTCAAAAAAATGAAAAAACAAATTTAAATATAATAAAAAAACGAAATCCATCAGAAATGTTTTCAAAGACTGA
The DNA here is from genome assembly GCA_023653785.1 of Ophioderma brevispina. NCBI lineage: Eukaryota > Metazoa > Echinodermata > Ophiuroidea > Amphilepidida > Ophiodermatidae > Ophioderma > Ophioderma brevispina. The sequence continues at coordinate 14,835 of JAMKCH010076724.1, read as the reverse complement.
TGACTGCCGAATTTTAGTTTGCGCCTCCACGAAAGTGCAATTCTTGCTGCTAAGTACTCCTAATCATTTTTTCCGGCTTTGCATCCAGTCATGATATCATCCGCAAAATACATCTTTTAAAAATGGACATCCCCAATGTTTACTATGCAGTAAGCAGTTAAATACCCAACGCCCTGGGACGTATACACGCTATCATGACATGGGCGCTGCATTGTTTTTGTTGTTGTTTTTTTGGTCAGATTCTCTCTTCTGTCTTGCAGCACCTGCACTAGTAAATTTCGCCGTATTTGTTGTCCGTTTTTTTTCGTCCCATAAAGTGAAAAAAAATAATTTGCTAGGAAGTCCTTAGATATTTGACCAATAAAATTTCTGAAATTTTATACATAATAACCCCACCTTTGAATGATATTTTTCCCTAAAATTGGCAAGAACTTCACAAATCGGAATCACATCAAGTGATTAAAAACCCGACTTTTATTCCCGACCACTTTCACACCTGATACCAGCATTGAGTTTTATGCTGTTTCCACTGGATAGCCCTATAAGTAGGTCATCAAGTGCCATTTATTATTGTGTAAGAGACCTGTTTTGGTTATTACTGACGCATCGCGGGCAGTTATTATTCATCAACTCAGCAGGGGGAAATCGGTAATCAGCAACAGTTTGTCTTTATTTTAATATATGTCACACATTTAAATTTATTTTAACTCTCTCTGAATTCAAATTTGAAGGCTATATTTAAGTTACATACATCATAAAAATGTACAATCGGTTTAAAAAGTTAACAATAATACATGAACCTGGCATGTTGGAAAGCAAGTAAAATGTTAAATGACAAAACGGAGTTTGGGATGATATCCTCCTGAATCATCAAAAATGCATCACTACTAATCCATGAAACTTTAAGAAAATGCAAACATATATGATTTTACTCTCAATATATTCTTGTCTCCTCTTACGTAATACTAAACGGCTAATAGATAGATCCTTGCCTCTATAAGCTCCTAGATAACCACCTAACTGCCCGATATTGAGCTTTGTTCAGGTTTGTATCCAACAGTCCACTTAGCTAGCTTCAAGTGCCTTCCATGCAGGCAGACTGGGTTTATGACTTCAAGAAACTGAAAAAATGCCTTGATTCTTCCCTCCTTCCTCATGTTGACAATTGCCTTGATGCCCTATTACAATTGCTGAATTACTTCATGCCCTTGCAATTTGAAGGCAATTTTTAGTTGCCCTTTAAAAACTGCCTTGCCCGGCCCTGCTGGGGTCAATGTGTTTCGTGGGTTCGAGCCCCGCTGGGGGTCAATGTGTTTCGCACATGAGTAAGGCGCTTTAAACCCCCTCAATTAATCCTCCTCTACCCTACCCATGTGTATAAATGGGATACCTACCCCGGGCATTATTTTCAATGCTGGGAAGGTACCATACTCGCTGTAGATGAGGTGTTGCGATCCGCACTACAGCAACATTATATTGTGAAGTCTGACCCAATCGCATCGAAAGAGAAATGGGCATTCCGTTCCTGTGTACCAGTCCGTACCCCTCTTACTGGCCTTTACTTACCGCCCCCCACGGTCCTTATTTTGCACCTGGGATACGCGCGCGCCACACAATCAATGCTCAATGGAATACATAGACGTTGATGACGTTAAATAAATGCGACTGGCGGAGGTTATAAAAGAGAAACAAGATTTAGTCATTCGTTCAGTTTAATCTGTTGACTACGATTATGATTTTTAGAGATTGGCATACGAACTCTTGTCCAATTGAAGATAGTGCTTCAGTTTGATACTTTATTAGGAGTTTCTAACAACTAAAAAAACATTAATGATGTGCAAAACATGGTGCTACCACTATTAAAACATTGTAAATAGTTCAGGTTCTGTGGTGACCTTATGTCTCTGTTATTTGACGGATCACGTGTTATAGGTTAACACCTGGATTGAGAAAAATCTTGATGGCGGGCCATCTTGAAAAATAAAAAAGAAAAGCCCCTCCTCCTTTTTTTTCAAAAACCCGCACCGGACGAGAACATGTTTTATTTGTTACTTGGCCTAACCTGTGCGGGTTGATCCATTCTAAACACAAGCCGAATTTAGTACAAATGTTATTCATTTCAATTTACTGGGGTCAAAGCACTGATGGCATTTAGCGGTAGCGTTAAGAATCCTAAATTTAGACATCGTCATTGGTTTAACACGAGGCCCCTAAACAATATTTCGCAAAAAAAATCCTATTTTTTGTGTGTGTTTCGAAGTAATATTTTTACTATTCTGTTCCCGTATTCCAAAACTGCTGAAGAACAACAACACTGTAAGGTTTATTTTCGTTTATTCTAACGGACAAGATCGTATATTGCTGTAGTCTATTATTTGAGGCTTGCCGCACATCGTCCTGTCTGGCTGACATCGCAATCTGGTGGAACAGATCAAGATCCAACTTCTTGCACTTCCGGGTTTTGTTTGGTTTTTACGGCACAGCGGTTTCGTCGTATTGACAATGCACTAATTATGCCATAGCAATGAATGGTACAATAAAATCCTACGAAGCACTTGTAGGCCAACGATCGCGATGCATTTACTATGCCTTGAAATTGGGTTATTTATTCATGATAATTTCTGTAAAATTCGTCATATTTTAGGGAATGTGAAATCAATTAAGACTGAAGAACATATGTGAGTAGAAGATTAATAAATATACCACCTGTCATTATTTTTGTTTTCAGACACCGGGTAATCCCGTGGGAGATTTAAAGCCCGGTGTGAAAGCAGATAGTCGTTTATTCCGTTTGGAGCCATAGTCCGGGCTCCATAACGAAACCGGAATACAGCTGAAACTAATGTTCGTAAAGAGTCAACCTGATCGATTTGCCCATTGTTCAACCTATTGATCAACTGCTCACCTCGGAAAACTACGCCCAACGAGGGCGGGCGAAGCCCGAGGGTGAGCAATGGTCTAATTGGCGAAAGTTTTAGTTTAAATTTACTCACTATTTCGTATCCCTTCTCCCTACATCTCGCATTGAACCTTATCTAACTTTTATCCACAAGCACCAGTAGCAATATGTCTCTATCTGCTTTTTTTCTGGTTAAAGAAATTTCCCATGTACACCGTATTGCACTAAATCCCGTCGACTGACCCGTCTCGCATAGTCAATCTAGAAGGACCTCTCGCCCGTCCTTCCCTGTGTCCATCCGCCCCTGACTACCTAGCCAGTCCGCGCTCGGTGGCGAGGTCATGTGAAACCGAGAGTCCTCTAGATGGACTACATTGAACAGCGTAGTTAGCCCGTGACGTCAGCGTTTGTTGATCCGCACTGGAATACATTTTAGGGCTTTGAGAGGCAAATTTATCGTTTGGAATTTTGACTGAAGAGGTAAAAAATCTTGATTAGAGTGAATATTTCGAACGCAGATAGTCCTCAAGAGTCTCAGTTATTTATAGAATACGCCGTTTCGAGGCCAATACTTCAAATATAGGGGGAATCGGCTGGCGATAAAAAAAATTTTCGCAGCCTATTCATTTGTACGGTAATTAAATACGAAGAACAATTGAATACACTTTTTCCCAGACCCCGCGCGCTGCGCGCCCTCGAGGTCTGGTTCTGAACGACATTTTCACCATTTTTCCCGACTATGAGTACGCCCCGGACATGGTACTTCTACACGTGTGCTCGGACATCGCGGCCGGGTACTACCAGGGATTCCGAGTCGACGCCTTTGTGTGTGTGTGTGTAAAAACTAGTACGAGGCCAATGAGAACATCTTGTGTGGTGAATCATATGGAAGGGAAAGGTGGGTTGTTGTATAGGGGAAGGGTGTGTTGTTGATAGGGTGGAAGGGTGGTTGTTGTCAGGGGAAGGGTGGGTTGTTTGGATATGGACTGGTGTGTGTTGGATAGGTGGGAAGAGTGAGATTGTTGAGGGGGCCATTGGGGGTTGGGACGGGGGTGCACCAGGGAGGGGGGGGGTAGTACAACGGATCATACTGAATTTCAGCATGTCAGACGAGTCATCAAATCTTTGCATTTCACATTTACCAATCACCCTCATTTCTATTCATCACCGACCCCAATTGCAAATTGTCAAAAAACGACGTTAAAAAAAAAAAAGGTTCTGTACCGGGGCGGATGGGGTACATCAATGTAAGAGTGGGGGTGACCCCATGTGACCTTCATAACCCCATTTGACCTTCATGATCCCGTGTGACCTTTGTGACCTTGTAACCCCATGTGACCTCATGGGACCAGGTGACCTCATTGGACATGGTGACTTCATGGGACCATGGTGATCTCATGTGACCCCTTTGTGAACTCATGTGACCCTGGTGACCTCATTGACCCTGGTGACCTCATGGGACCTTTGTGGACTTATATGACCTTGGTGACCTCAACCTCATGTGACCTTGGTGACCTCATTTCCCTTGGTGACCCTCATGTGACTTGGTGACCTCATGTGACCTGGTGACCTCATGTCCCTGGTGCCCTCATGTCACCTTGGTGACCGTCATGTACCTTGGTGACCCTCATGTCACCTTTGGCCCCACTCACAGACTGCGAAAGACAACACCGAATGTCCAACCCCAACCCCATGGATGTATGTTTTTGTAATTGACACAGAAATTCACTTCAATTCCTAATATCAGTTATTAAGGACTGAACCAGATTATTAGGAATCGTTACCGTTGTTTGTAGGAGGTACTTTAAATGTTTTTTCCTTTCATGCTCACACCAAATTTGAACCCCCAACGCATATTTTTATACTATTGGTTTATTCTTGGGTCGTTGTTCACATAATGTTCAAAGACCGGTTGATAACATGTTGCTCACTATTGCTTAGAATAGACTCACTAGGCACTACCATTTTTCACACTGTGTAGGGGTCCGTCCCGAATTCAGTTGTAATCATCCTTGCCTATAGGTGGATTAATTTGTCCTAAGCTGTATCGGGAAAGAAAAGGTTTTATTTAGGACATATGCATATAGGATTACACACAGAGTTTGTCTGGCCGAACCCCAGGTTCCTATTAAATCAACAGTACAAAATGTAAGGTTAGGAGGCTTTTTACTTTGGTGTCAAAAATAAAATCGGGAAGGAATTCATAATTCTGCCACCATATCCATTATGCATTTATTCCTTTGAGGCGCCAAATCTAGGGGTTAGGCACAATAATAACTAACCGTTCCAAATCAATCATGGAGCATGTCCTGCCATAGTCTTATGGTCATAGACTGAATACATTAAGAGGGAGTTTGGGAATCGGTAAGAAGAGGTGTTGGAATCAGTAGGAATGGGTAGGAAATGGTCGATAGGGGGTTGCGAAAGAGTAGGGGAAAAATGAGGGTGTTGACCCTTGGGAACAAGGAGGGGTTAGGTAATAGGGTGTTGGGACTGGGAGTTAGTATGTTTTAAGGAGATGATGCTATGGGGAGGGGAGATACTTGGGGAGGGACAGGGAGATATTAGGTATAAGAGTAGGTGGGATGTTGGTGTGGGTACATAGTATCCGTTGGGGCCGGGGTACTTGGGATTATGGTAGAGGGTTCAGGTGGGTTTTCAACATATTTTTTATCCCCCTGTCTTGAAAAGCAAAGGGGATTATCTATCAGTCAAGGCGTCTGCGGCGGCGGCGTCCCACACAATCTTGTGAACGCGATAACATTAGACCAATAGGGTTAGGTGAGTACTTTGGTGGGATGGATCGACTGCCATGCCCTTCATCTTGATTAGATTATGGGCTTGCTATGCTAATAGGTATTTGCAGCTTGATTATTTTAAAAATTGTAACCCGCGTCCCCGCCAGGGGGATTAGCGGTTCGAGAACCGCGACGTGGATTTTTGGCTTTCTGCTGTAGATACAAGATATGTGACCTACTTTAGATACTTGTATGTGCTACATCAGGGTTGGCTTTCAGGGGATGGCACCAAGATATAAAATTCAGAATTTTAAACAGTTTTTAAAGCAATACATTGCATGACTTTTTTTTAACCTACATGAGTTAATCATGACCTTTTTCCCTCCTAAGCTGCCGCCACCCCCTGTGCTATAAATGTAAGCGAGGGTTTAAATGCATCGTTGATGCTCTCGTTAGAGTAAGGAAGTTAGAATCAAACACATCATATACAGTGCACGTCCCCATGTTGACCTTTGACCGCCTCAATTTGTTCTATTCTCAGGTCGGTTTTTGACCAAACTCGGTGGTTATATAGACTTTCTATGCAAATTGACCTCTAGATGACCTTTGACCTTTTGGGTCACCTGAAACCCTGATGACAAACCTCAGACTGTCCTCCCCCTACCTTAATAATGCAAAATATCAGCTCCCATACAGTGCGAGTCAAAATGATTGTTCCCAAATATTCTTGATGATTTATCTTGTCAAACTGTGGAAGTTAGCTCTTACAATTGTAAATAGTTCAAAAGGACTATAGCTTTCACAGGAATTTTGAATATTAAATTGGTCAGAGGCAATCAATATCTGCAAACACCCTCAAATTTTGGCCTTTGTACAAGATTCTCTTGATTTGGAAATCAAGCGTAAATTCAAGTGGGATACCTAAGGTGTGCTTTACATACTCTGGTAGATAAATGGTAATAAATGCCTCCAATTAATTAACACACTGTCAGGCCAGGGTTTATGCAATGACGGAGCAAAGCAATGGCCCCCAATATTCAGTAGCTCAAGGCACCTTCATGGCTCAGAAGTATCTGGAAACACGGAGCCCCCATGAAGTTCAAGGGCTGTTTCGAATAAGACTCCCTCTAGCTGACGAACCCGTCTAAATTTTGTCTACCATCAAGTGACTAATTAACAATCATGGAACTGTTCGAAACAGACATCCATCAGCCGTTAAAGCCCACACGCACCCAAGATCCTTGGCCACCTAACCAGGGTTAGGAACGTTATCCAGATAAATCCAAGGATTAGTAGTCACCGAACCTCTGCACCTGAATCAGTGTGCGTTCAACTGCATTACCAGGTTGGACTTAAAGAAAGATGTACCCTACAGATTACATACCCCCCTGTCCATCAACTTCCCCCCACCCATTGAGATTGCTGTGCTGCCTCGCAGAACGCCTTCTGCCAGTGGCTGTTAAATCAACACAAAGCCAGATCTGTCCAGGTGATGGGCCACATTCCAGAATGAATGGCACAGTATCTACGCACATTGTGATACATATGTTCAAAATGTCTTTATTGTGGTTGTGTACTCTACAGCATCAAAGGTACGATGGTTTTTTTAAACATTCGTTTCATTAAGCTGAATGCAGAGGAAAAGTGCAATTCTGTTATCTTCTGAGTTAAGTTAGAAATAATAATAATAATAATCAAGGTTTATTTTAAATCTCAAATCGGTGGCTTGTAAGCCAAATTGCTAGAGACTTAAAAACTTAATAATTACTAGACAGAAACAATGGCAACTTGGAAGGCAGCAACTTTTAACAGTGCCATATTGCAACATTCAAACACTACACGAAACACACACCGGATGGGTAATGCAAGCTTTTCATGGTGACCTCATGTGACCTTGGTGACCTCATGTGACCCTGGTGACCTCATGGGACGCTGGTGACCTTATATGCCCTTGGTGACCTCAATGGACCTTGGGTTGACCTCTTTCACCTGGTGACCTCATGTGACTTGGTGACCTCATGTGACCTTGGTGACCTCATGTCACCTGGTGACCTCATGTCACCTTGGTTGACCTCATGTGACCTTGGTGACCTCATGTCACCTTGCCCCATTCACAAACCGGGACGCACAGACAACACCAATGGTCCCAATACAACATGATTTAATGTTTATTGTAAATGTACACAAGAAATTCACTGCATACGTCCTCAAATCAAGTTTTAGTACTGAAACCGCTTATTAGGATATTTACATGTTGTAAGGAGTCCTTAATTGTTTTTTTTTTTTCTTTCATGCTCACACCAATTTTGAACCCCCCCAACTCATATCTTTAATATATTGGGTTTTATTCTTGGTCTGTTCACATAATGTTCAGAGACGTTTGATAACATTGGGTGCTCCATTGCTTAGAATAAGACTCACTAGGCACTACCAGATTTCACTGTGTAGGGGTCGTTCCCGCAATTCAGTTGTAATCATCTTGCCTGAGTGGATTAATTTGTCGCTAAGCTTGTATGGAAAGAAAAGGTTTTATGGTAGGACAGATGCATATAGGATTACACACAAGTTTTGGGGGGCCTAACCCCAGTTTAAACTATTAAATCAACAGTAAAAAATGTAGGTTAGGCTTTTTTACTTTGTTTCAAAAATCAAATAATCTTCGAATGAATTCATTATTCTGCCACCATATCCATTATGCAGTTTATTCCTTTGAGGCTGCAAAATTCAAGGGTAAGGCAATAATACCTTTCCAATCAATCCTGTCATGTCCTTCCATAGTCATTATGGTCATAGACATGAATACATGTAAGAGGAGTTGGGAATCGGTAAGAAGGGTGTGGTTGAATGGAAGTAGGAATGGGTAGGACATGGGTCGATAGGGTGTTTTGCGAAAGAGTAGGTGACAATAGGGTGTTGACCCTTGAAACAAGGAGGTGTTGGAAATGAGGTGTTTGTAATGGGAGTTAGGATGTTTTAAGGAAGAGGAGCTATTGGAGGGGAGATATTGGTGAGTTAAGGGAGAATTAGGTAATACGTAGGTGGGATTTTGGGGTGGGTACATAGGATATTGGGGAAGGTACTTGGGATTATTTAAGGGTAGGGTTGGGTTTTCCAACATATTTTTATCCCCTTGCTTGAAAAGGCAGAAGGGGATTCTGCTATCAGTCAAGGCGTCGCGTGTCGTCGGCGTCCAACACAGTCTTGTGAAACGCGATAACATGAGACCCAGAAGGGTTATGGTGATGTAATTTGGTGGGTGGGAACGGACTGGCATGCCCTTCATCTGATTCGATTATGGGGCGGGGATATGCTAATGAGGTATTGCAGAGAGCTGATTATTTAAAAATTTGTAACCGCTCCCGCCAGGGGATTTAGCGGTTCGAGAACCGCGACGTGTATTTTTGCTTTCTTGCTGAGATACAAGATGATGTGACCTACTTAGATACGTGTATGTGCTACTTCAGGGTTGGCTTCAGGGATGGCAACCAAGAATATCACCATTCAGAATTTTAAACAGGTTTTTAAAGCCAATACCTTGCATTAATTTTTTTACCTACATGAGTTAATCATGACATTTTTTCCTCCTAATCTGGCCGCCACCACCTGTTCTAATAAATTGTAATCGAGGGTTAAATCATCTTTTGATTCTCTCGTTAAGAGTAATGGAAGTTAGAATCAAACACATCAGTATACAGTGCACTTAAACCCCCATGTGTGACTTTGACCTCAAATTTGTTTTTTCTCAGTCGGTTTTGAGACCAAACTCGGTGGTTATATAGGACATTTCTATGCAATTGACCTCTATAATGGAACCTTTGACCTTTTGGGTCACTCTGATAAACTACCCTGATGACAAACCTCAGACTGGTCCTCCCCCCTACCTTAATGCACATATCAGCTCCCATACGTTGCGAGTCAAAATGATTGTTCCCCAAATATTCTGATTTTTTTCTTGTCAAACTGTGCAAGGTAACTCTCTTAAAATTGTAAATAGGTCAAAAGTACATTTAATAGCTTTCACAGGAATTTTTAATTATTACATTTGGTTCAGTCATCAATTCTTGCAACAACCCCAAATTTGCCTTTGTACCAAGATTCTATTGATTTGGTACTCAAAGCGTAAATTTCAAGTGGGCTACCTAATGTCTGCTTTACACACTGGTAGATAAATGTCAAACATAAATGCCCCAATTACTATAACACACTGGACTCGTCAGCCAGGGTTTGCAAGAGGAGGAGCAAAAGCAATGTTCCCCAATATTCAGTATCTCAAGGCACCTTCATGCCCAGAAGTTTCTGGAAACAGGACGCCCCCATGAAGTTCAACAGCTGTTTCCGAATAAGACTCCCTCGAGCTGACAGAACCCAGTCTAAGAGATTGGTCTACCATCAAGTGCAAGTTAAACAATCAATGGAACTGTTTCGAAACAAGACAATCCAAAGCTGTGAAAGACCACGCACCGCAAGAATCCTTGGCCAACAGAAACAGCGTTTAGGAACGTTATCCAGATAAAATCCAAGGATCAGAAGTCACCGTAACCCTCTCACCTGAATTCAGTCTGCATTCACTCGCATTACCCCAGGTTGGACGTAGAAGATGTGACCCATACGATTCACAGTACCCGCCATCAACTTCACCCCACCCTGGAGATGCTGCCCGCAGAACAGCCTTCTGCCAGTGGCTGTTAAATCAACCACAAAGGCCAGATACTGCCAGTTGATGAGGCCACATTCCAGATGAATGGCACAGTATCTACGCACAATATGATATCATATGTTCAAAATGTCTTTATATGTTTTGTGTACTCTACAGCATCAAAGGTACGATTGTTTTTTAAACATTCGTTTCATTAAGCTGAATGCAGAGGAAAAGTGCAATTCTGTTATCTTCTGAGTTAAGTTATAATAATAATAATAATAATAATCAAGGTTTATTTTAATCTCAAATCGTGGCTGTAGGCCAAATTGCTAGAGACTTAACAACTTAATAATTACTAGACAGAAACAATGCAACTTGGAGGCAGCAGCTTAAACAGCGCCATATTGCAACATTCAAACACACTACACGAAACACACACCGGATGGGTAATGCAAGCTTTCATGGTTCATTTGCCCATTTCAAATGAACCATGGAGAAAGTGGCATTCAGGTTTTAATCAATATCTGTTTTTAACTAGTTATGATTAATGCAACAACAAGTGCAATTCTATTTTGATTGTTTAGAATTCTTCAAGGTTGGAATGAACTCGTTTTTAACTATTTTTAACTATGGCAAAACCAAAAGATATTGAAAAATACACATCAAAAACAGGTTTCAATTTAAGTGATACACCTTAGTTGGCCAAAGGTCAAAGGTCAGACTTTTTTGGACCAATTTTCTTTCATGATAAATATTATAATTTTGTGCTTCAATATCTCTATCATGAATAAATGCGACAAGCAAGAAAGTTCTTTGTCTATCTCGTTTTTCTGGATCCTGGTTTGCGAATTACACTGTTAACATGTTTACTGTACTAAATTGGGAATTTCCCTAAATTGGTACACGCGGCAATTTGGGAGCCCTCTAAAAAGAGGCCATAACTTGAAAATGAAATACATGAATCTCGGGATTTTTGACATGGTGATTGAGAAGTAAATATTTGTTAATATAAAGTATATAATAATATTCTAAAAAGGTTACAAATATTTTTAATATTTTTTTTTCTTCGGGGAACAATTATTTTGACTCACACTGTATATCAAAGGAAATGCATAGCTGGACAGACAGATAGGGCATTTCTATCCAAATTGACCTCTAGACGACTTTTGACCTTTTGGGTCACTCTGAAACCCTGATAACAAACGTCAGATTGTCCTCCCATACCTTCATGCCAAATATCAGCCCCATATGTCAAAGCATAACAAAATGCATGGTCTCATTTCTGTGTCGTCTGAAAGAATTGCAGAAGGCACATAGGGTTTACTCTGGTTGTATGTCTGTGTGTCTGTGTGTGTCTGTGGTCAAAATGTTAACCCTTAATATATTGCCGTATGAGTTCCTTAAGGGCTACGGTGATGTAACTTGGTGGAAAGGAAGGGGCGGGTAGGGGTGACATGTTGGTGACCTCATGTGACCTTTGGCCCTATTCACAAACCGCGACGGCAGACAACACTCGCGGTCCAGGGACCGCGATGTATTTTTAGTAGTACCAGTGCATTTACCCCGTGTGTGACTTTTGACCTATGTGTGTGACATTTGACCTCAGATTTGTTTTGTGCTCAGGTCAGTGGTCCTTTTGACCAATTTGGTGGTCATAGGGCATTTCAATGCAAATTGACCTCTAGACGACCTTTGACCTGTTGGATCACCCTGAAACCCTGATAACAAATGTCAGACTGTCCTCCTAACCCGGGAGCTAGCAGACATTTCAAGTACAAAAGGTTTGAGTGATTAAATATGTTGACAGCCTGACAGGGACCCCTAAAACGCGATTCTTAAAGAGACACTGGCACATTTGAAAAATAGTGCGCCCTCAAGATTTTTCAAAATCGATATTTTTGCCTGGTTGTAAAGCTTTTTATATACAAAAGTCCTCATCCGAAATGATTAAGACCAAATCAGCTTCCTTATGGGTAAACAGAACGATTTTGTAATTTAGCGTCGCCGGCGACGTTAAATTCAGCAGACGACGAAAATGGCGTTTAACACAAGAACACGCACGCCGTATGCATGTTTCCCACGCTATGCACACTGTTTGACTGGTCTATAACCTTTGTGGCTTTAATATCAGTGAGTACCAGTCAAAAATATTCATGTAATATACACATTTGTTGATTAAAGTTATGGAAAACTTAAAAGTTGGCCTACAAATTACCTGGATGTCTTTATCCTCATATCAATGTCCCTATCTGTTTTGGGGTATGTTATTTTTATGTGTAAAATATATCTCTGTTCTTCCAATGGCCGAGACTATCATTTGAGAGCAAACTGAAGAAATTTCATATTTTGTGAAAATGTGCCAGTGCTGCTTTAAGCTGCAAATGGTAAAGACAAAGCTTGTACAGGGGTCAAATTTTTAAATTGATCCATTCATGTTGAAAAGTATACACATTTTAAAGTTGCTCCGATTTGGATAAATAATGGTGTAAATTATTGGTGGAGTTCATAGGATTAAAATAAGGAATAGTTTTGACTGTAAGGTCAATGACCTTCTGTGCCCCCTGAGGTACATGAGGCATCGTCTGGCTGAGAGATCTGGCTTTACATTTTCTCTTGCAAAAATGATGGAAACAATTGGAATTCCATTCCTGGGATTATAATGTGCTTCCATAAATAATAATTCTTAGAGGTATGGGCAGGGAGCAAAATAACCGAAGGCACCGAAGGCAATAGCTTGACATGTGCCCCGGGCTATGAACGACTTCCCAATATGGAGTGCCCAGTTAGAGTAACCTCGAACTACGAAGGCAATTGCCTTCAGTGCCCTTACCAGTTGCCTTGATGCCCTAAATTTTTGTCATTCTTGGCCCTATTCATTAACATGTAATTGCCTTGATGCCCTTTTACACAATTGAAAATTGCCTTGAAATTGGCTGCCCTTTACAAATCTTATTTTGCACCCTGGGTATGGGCAACGGTATTTAAAGAATTTTTTTTGTCGATCCCCAATCATTGGGCCAATGTTTCCTGCGGAGAAACTCCTCCAGGGGTCGCACTTCTGCCTGGCGCCACGGCGCCATGGTCTTCGGCTTTTAGAGCTTTTCCCAAGCTTTTAAAGATGTATTTTTCTTCATTCGCGATATTATTATCTTTGGCCAGTTCCCAGCAAGATCTAGAGCTTTAAATAGTCTGAAGTTCCGAACGTTTGGTTTCATGGCAACATTTGGGAATTTCCCAGTTGCGCAGCTGAAATTCGGAAGGGAATTTCCAGTAGATACCCAGTGTTTATTTGGCTTCTTTAATGTTTCTTCGTAGCTGTGCATTGGCATGGTATCACCATACCTATATTTCGTCTATTTTAACATGGCCGCTTACAGGTAGGTTTCTGACTGAGACGGCAGTAGTAAGTTGCCGATAAATAGCTGTAAATTGCGTAAATACTAACTAAATATCCGCATAAGTTGAAAACTATTTTCATAGCATACGTAAGCATTTTGTTTTCTTTTAATATTTGCGTGATTGGCCTATGGTGTAGTGGTAATCAGCGAGTCATCATGACTGTCATGTTCGCAAAAAGTTATTGCACCACACGAAGCAATATTGTAAACACGCGTACGATTCGTATTTTAGTACCAGAACTTGGTCATGTTGGTGTTGTCTAACTGGGACATGACACACTGAAAAGATCACGACTAAAGTAATGGCAAAATGTTGACTTCCTTTAAAACTAATTTGAGACTTCTTGCTATTTGTTTTGATGTAGGCTTATAATTTGTAAATTTGAGTTGATAATTCATGGAGTATGGTGGAAAGGGGAGAGCACAAGCAATTATCCAATACAAGCATGTTGATCCAATTTTTCTTAAGCCTAAAGAAGATAAATGTTATAAATAATACCAAAATGGATGTGTCACAAGATTCAATTAGGCCTAATTTTCTGATTTTTGTAGACAAGGAGGTCATATGTCTTCAATGGAATTTCTTCATGAAATTATATCTATAATGGGTTTCTCATAAGTTGAACATCAGTAAGCAAATTGGCAATGCAAGTGGCAATAGATCTTATGAGGGGTCTACATGGGTCAACAAAATAACTATGGCTGTCCCAGTGTCACAAGATTTATGAATGGCTGTCACTGGATAAGATTAAGAAGCCATGTATCAAAATGTCACAAGATGAGAAAGCTGTGCCGCGATGGTCACAAGAAAATAATGGCGGTGTCACTATTGTCACGAGTATCGAATTTTACCCATGTACTTGTAGACCCCTCTTATTCATAAATGGCCCTTTCCAATCATTGATGGGGCAAAACCAGTGTTCACACATCATGAGGAGATTTCCGCCTTTGTGATTGGTTGAGAGCCGGTCCTAAACAACGTTTATGGCCCTGCAGCAGGGTTATAGCTGGAGCATTTTGAGTGCCGGTTAATTTGCGAAGTGTAGCGAGCTAAGCTCTCGCAGCTCATGGCCGGGGGTCTGCACCGCACCACCGCACCGTAGGATGATGTCATGAGATTCATGTACATGGGGAAATCCCCTTCATGCACAGTTCTATTTA
>JAMKCH010076722.1:0-13788 GCA_023653785.1 Ophioderma brevispina | reverse complement strand
CAATACTGTTACACTGTGTATACCTACTCAGGTTAATCAGACAATATTGTGTGCAATGTCCTTAGGCTAGTTGTCAAGGTATGCCCCACCATAAGGCTGTGCGGTGGTCACCTTGTAAGTAGGAACAATATTATACAGAACAATCATTAAGGTTTTACAAATCAATCTAATTAATATGGATGTAATATTGGTCAGTCAGTATTTATCCATGTATCTGGGTCAGTGCACAGATGAGAGATTATATTGACAATAGTACCAGCTGATATGTACTTCCATGATTAAGTAAATAAGCAGGAAGCAACTGATAGTACTTTATAACTCAACCAGGAATGATGGAATTCAAGAGGAGTTACTGTCAAGGTGATTTTGGGTGGTTCTTGCAGCAAGCCTGGTGGTATGGTTATACTGTACATGTACTTATTAGCTGTGGTTGTCCATGTCAGGGCATGCAGAGAAAGCCAAACACATGCAGGGGCTGTCTTCATTGAAGTGTCATAAAATTAATAATAAATATACCAAATCACATCTGATAATCAGACTAATATGAGCACCTTTAACAGAAGGCAAGGCTCTGACTAGAAAAAGGTGAAAGGTAAGAAGAGCTAGGAAAAAGATACCACGTTCAAGACCAAATTTCTATGGCAGTGTTGCAAGGTGCAGCAAAGTGTTGTTAGGGAGCATAATCATACGTTTGTAGACAGTGCACCAAAAATAAATGAATAAAAAATAGTTCTTTCCAGTATAAGCAGACAGAAAAATGGACATTAAAGGGATAAGCAGCGATAATGCAAATTTTTCATTAATGATCTGAGTGCAAGGTTAAATGCTGCTGATATTCAAAAGTCCAAATTAATCAATGTAACATATCATCTTTTTGTGGATGATCTAGTTTTGATAAGTGACACCGTCTGTGGTTTACAAAAACAACTCAATATTTTGTCAGAATATTTTGCCCTACCTGGAGTCTTTCAGTAAACATAGACAAAACCAAGGTCATGGTGTTTAAATGGGGTGGCAGGTTAAAGCGTATAGAAAAATGGTCATACAAATTTTCAAAACTTGAAGTTGTAAATACGTTTAAATACCTTGGTAATATGTTTGTTTGCTTGTAGTGGCAATTGGCTCAAGGCACAGGAGTAAACAGCCTCTCAGGCTAACAAAGCATTTTTAAAAGATTTTAAGAAACCATAGTCATCTCTCTATTAATGTGCTTTTTTAAAATCTGTGACACCAAAATAAAGCCTTATCTGTTATTGGGAGTAAATCTGTTGAACATACGAATCTCCATAATTGAAAGAATTCATATGAAATTTTGTCGTTATGTTCTCACATGTGATTACTAAGGTTGACGGTTCACATGGTATAAATTTTTTTTAAGGTAAGTCGGGGGGACGAGGTTGTGGATCACAAAATGCCCCTTTAAAGACACTATCAGTGATTTGCTAAATCAGCAAATCGAAAAAATCATCAAAAATCAGATTTTAGCATGTACGTAACAAGTACAGGTATCCTAACATACCCTGCAAATGATAAGACCAGAAGCAACCTAATAAGGACAGAATCAGAGATTTTAGTCATTACTGTCCGAACGGACAGTTACTACAACACGTAATTGAATGGAGAATCGTATCTTGGAACACTGCCGTTTTCTTCCTTTTTCGTTAATTCTACAGCTGTAAAAGGTAACTTATGAGAATTCTACATACTTATCCTTCACTTTGAAGCTATTCCTGCAAATTTCAAATATTTTTCAAATCACTGATAGTGTCTTTAAGCAACCCTTTGCTTCAATAAAAACTTGCTGTTTGAGAAACAACAGGTAACACTATAGTGATTTGTGGACAGCATGTTGTGCACTTGTTACACTTTATGCACACCAAAAAATGTTACAACCTTATTTTAAGTAACAGCCCATGACAGTACAAATGGATGCCAGAAATAGGGACATATTAAATTAATGGCATCGTTGTTTACCATTGATGGCAGGGATCTCTTTTGTCTTGCCAAAATCAACATTGTATATGCTAGGTTTATGGATATCCACCTGGGCAAAGGGCAGGTGCATGGTGGTAATTTCACATTCCTGTGGTCAACCCCTTGATAGAGAAAACCTCTCCCATTGTATTGCTGTAGTCAAACACAAAGAGAATGCATGCTAAAGGTTGCTTGCATGTAGGTTAGGGCAATGAACTTATGAGCAGCACAAGCAGCTTGTCTGGAACCCATGTCTGACCTTTGTCAAAACCTGGCTGAGTTCACTGTTATTGCTGCTACATTTCTACATTAGAGCACTCCTTCTTTACAATGTAATTGTTGCTTGTCTAAATAAGGTAAGGAAAGTGTTGGTCCATGGGACCAACCAATTTGAATAACTGAAGTAAGTATTTGTGAGAAACTGCAAGAACATTTAACATGTATCCTTGATGGGTAAATGTTGATTCTTCATTTGGTGTCTGTAATATTACTAGGTTTTTTTTCTTCGTTTAGGCCAAAAATTGCCTCAGCTCAACATAGCCAAAACCCTAAGTGTTTTTGTTGGCCTTGCAGCCAATTTTTCTTTTCTTTTCCTTTTTTCTGGACAATAAAAAATTTATTAAAGCTCTTGAAACCGTTAAAATGGGTAATGGTGAAATTTATTTAATTACAACCTATGCCAGCTGGAAGCTGCAGTCAAAAAAACTTTCGCTTTCTTGCCTTTACAACAAAACTTTTTGTTAATTCTTTGAGTTTGTCATTTTCTAGTACTTATTACCACCTCACAAATTGTCTTGAATATGAATCAAGCCTATACGGTGCCCTCAATATTTAAACAATAAACGTTATTTGCATACTTATACATTGCAGCTGTGAAGAGCTAAGCTCAAAATCTATGTCTTTATATAGAAAATCAACAACTTAAAAAATATGGAAGCTGAAATTGGCCTAGAAAAAAAATGGTTTGATTGGCGTAACATAGAAAAAAAAGGTAGGTAGTTCGGATTTTTTTTTTTTATGTTTCACATACCAGAACACAAATATTATGACACATATATTTGGGTTTAAAATTAAAAATTTCACTTTTTTTCTTTAACACATCTTTTATATTTGTCCTTTTTGAATGTCCTCCTGCAATCCTGTTTTTGCATTTCACAGCATTTCCATTACATATAGCGTAAACATGATGGGAAAACCCTCACATATGAACTATTTGTTTTGGTGGTTGTTACAACTTTGTTTTTGTACACAAAAAAATAAAAATATTTAGTGTCGGCGGAAAATAGGGTCGGTCGGGTTATGACTCTAGTAGCTCATGGTGGTTTTTTATGCATTATATGATTCCAGAGCTAAACTCTTCAGGAACCCTAATTGAAGGTCAGAACAATATTTGGTTGGTAACACAATTCCCACTTAATGCGAAAATGCTGAAATGAGCCACTCTCCTTTTGGGTGGGTTCACGCCCTTTTGAGCGAAGTCCTACTGACTTTACTACAGAACCGTTGGACCGAGAAGGTTGAGAGACCACATCAAATGTGCGGATGGTCCAATTATGGGGGCAGTTAATATATTTTATATCCAAAGTCAAGGTTTTTAATAAGATAATTGTCAAAAACTGATTTTCAACCTATTCGTGTACTTTACAAATTAATGAATGAATTCATAATAGACTACGGGCTACATGACCCCCCTGCACCCCCCCCGGGACATTTTTGGAGACAACCTTTTGGTGAAGCTTAATACCATAAGCAATTGATTCATGTTGTCTGCAAAAATCCCCACCCTGGTTAAACGGTGAGGGCCGCTTTTTTCAAAATGGCTGCCAACATTCAACAACCACCCCCCCTTCGGGAGAGAAGTAACCGAACATGCCTACACAACACAGGAACTCACAGGCACTGATTTTGGGTACCAATTGATAGCTCATGATCCTCCTCTTTCCATTGATTCAAAATGAGTACCCAACATGCTAGCATTACGTCACAATGACGTCATAAAGTTTCGCTGTTAGCAAAATTGTCATTTTCCATGACACAACATATGGGAAAATTCATCAAATTTTCGCCAAAATGGTTAGGACATCTCCAATTTTCATGCGGTTTTTGGCTCTACTTTAATGGAAACTGGACTGTTTTTATAAAAATCAAAGCATGTAGAGTGCTCATAATAATGTTTTGAGTCGCTAAATTGCGGGATAATCGTTTTCCACCCTATATTTCAGTACATGTATTTTTCCTACTTTCTCCAACATATGACGCAATAGTGACGTCATATGGGATGTGAACTTATTTTTTATACCAATGGAAAGAAGAAACTCTAAAGCTACCCTGTGGTACGAAATTTACAGGAATCGGATGTTCAGATACGAAAATCACGGGATGGGGGGAGTTTGTTACAAAAATGACTCGGGTAGACGAGGGGGAATCAAAACGTGACAATTAAATCGATGACTTCCTAAGCCTTGGAAGATCGACTGATGTGCCCAGAGCACTCGTATGAGCGATTTGTTTTAGGATGCACTCCAGAGTCTATTATCAAGCCCAGATTTGGTACCAGGCATATGTGGCAGGGCCAGAAATTCCCTCCCCAGATGATCATGGTTGGAAGTTAAATGATGGTGCACTTAGATAAAAGTGGCCATCAGAAGAGTTGATGCCACAAGAGTTTTCTGCATAATAGTAGAGAAAGATAATCTGATACAGAAGAAGACAATGAAGACATGACTCAAGAAGAGGGGAGAGAGAAGATCAATTTCTGAATCTAAAGGAGTGCATTTAATCCTCGTATACCAAGGAAATAGCACTTGCTTAAAAGATCGCCAATTGAACAATACCAATATTATTAAAATTGAATTCATTCTTAATCGTATCCAAACAACGGTGGTTCTCTCAAATGTGATCTTGCCCAGAGGGTGGGTACAATGTCTGCTGCTTCCCTGAATTCCCGCAAGGTCCTTTTCTGTGCATTGTTGCAACCAACATTGGTCAGACCAAGAGATGCTCCAGTGTCTTGATTCTGCTTCCAGGTATACTCACTTCTGCAAGGAACTTTGATCTGCCGATTTTGGATCTCAATCAGCTGAGACAAAAACCGCCACTCAGCCCATTAGAAGCCATCAATACCAATCGATGCCACTTGTTGTGACAGCAAGTCTTTTCTTTCCACGAGCCAACTCCCCCAAACTCCTAGAGACGATTTCAAAGGACCGACTTGCCTAAGAAACTACCCCGGACCTATAGCGGTCAGCAGCTCCTCAACGTCCAAACACAGGGCCTCCATAAACCAATATTTGGCAGCTTGGCTCATGCATGCTAACGGCTGCTTCATGGGGTTGTCCGCTGGAGCGCTGGCCGAAGACACCCCCCCCCCCGCCGCGACAAAGCCTGCCAGGATGCATATCCAACGACGGATCAAGCTCTGGATTGACCCCTCCCCTACAGGGCAAGCTACTCCACACATGAGCAGCACAGGCAAGCGCCCGTCGATCTCAGGGCATGTGAGCATACAGGGTTAATGGGAAAAAGCCCCTTGTGGGGGGTCAAGGGCAGAGACTCCGGAAGCTCTTGAGTTTACATGTTTGAGTGCCTTCTTAGAGCTCTCCGTAATCTCATTATCTTGAAGCAGCTCAACTATGCTTGACATGGCAGGGGTCCAGGGGCGGAGCACCCGGAGCTCTTGGGTTTTTTAAGCATTTTAGCGCATCCGGAGAGATCTCAGTTATCTCATTATCGCTTGAAGCATATGAAAACTCTACTACCCCGACGGGTGGTCAAGGTGAGCCACGGAACCTCTCAGTTTTTTAGTATGTTTAGGGCTTCTGAGAGATCTCAGTTATCTCAACTATCTTGAAGCAATATTAACTATACTGCCTGTGACCATAACAATAAAAATCACAACAACGGTATGTTTTTAATTTTTTATTTTTCCCAAACGTCATTTTCAGTGGCCCCCTGAGGTGGTGTCCGTGGCATGTGCCTCCCTCCCCTTCCCCTCCTTAGCTATCGCACTGCTTCCGATGTGGGGTCGTTATTATATAAGAGAGTGGGCGTCCAAGTGACGTCCTAAGTATACATACTATCACAGTGCTCAGAGCGCTCCAGACGCAGGGCACTCAAAGGGACGCCTGGCACGGCCGCGCGACGGAACGCATACACCTGTCCCCGGATGGACTTGCGCGCTGATGGTTTTTTTTTTTCTCTCACAATAAGGAGTGCAATCCCAATCTAAAGGCCCTTTGAGTCCCCCTTGACATCTGCAATCCTGTGCGCCAATTTCCAAGATTGTCTTTCCAGCAAAACGACAGGCTCCCGCACTCTTAGGCCGGTCGCCCGGCACAGATTCGACAGGAGAGGGCATGATCATGCTCCCCCGGTGCATTCTAAATCCTGAGCCCACATATACCACAACCAAGCACCTGTGTGTTTGAAGTAAAATGTTAGCCATATCTTAACAACAACAACTTATTGTGTACTCGTTTTGGTGCTTCCTAACTCGTACACTCCTTGCCTGAAGTTCTCGCAAGCAGGCGTAGTAAGAAGCTTGTTGCTCATAGTAACCATCTCAACACTCGAGACTCAAGAACCATGGTTATGCGTTTTCAAGTGATCAGTGATTAATGAGGCTGTGGTTGTGGTCTATTGTATAGTAGCCAGAGACCCTTTTTGACATAAAGCGCCCTCTATATTAACTTGAAAGGCTAACTACTTTCATTTTTAAGTGTTTACTTTACGTCAAACTAATCCACAGGTGCTTGACAAAGTAGATAATTATGGTGACAAAACACCGGCATTTTGCCTTTAAAAGTGCATAAGTGTGTTAATACACGGTGTTTTATTGTTTGGTGTCCATTTTGAAATATGCGCCCTCTAGAGGCAGGTTTAAGCATGCCAAAGTGTTCAACTATTTTTGGTGTGTTGTTGGTGTGCTAAGTAATACACATATTGCAATGAATTTAGATCAAATATTAGATATATGTCAAAACAGGAGGCAATTAAGTGAATATTGGCCGTCCATTTTTGAAAAAAGCGCCCTCACTCTTTTAACCCAGGATGGGGATTTTTGCAGACAACCCTGATTTTGATGCTATATGTATAAGCTTTCCAAAAATAGTGGTCTTCAAAAATCCCCCGGTGGGGTGCAGGGTTTCGGTTATCGGGATCATACCTATAAGGTTTTTCATGCCAAAACAGGAAGGGAGTTCACCATGGACCTTGGATTTGGCTCTAACTCCCCTCAGGGATAATTGTTCCCTTAGGGTAACTAAGGGTAGGGTCACAAACAGAAAATTAGTGTTCCTTTCCGTTCTCAAAAGGCAGCCCGTAAAATGTTGTACCACCCTTGAGCAAAATTGGTAATGTATATGGTGACAACACCGTGCATTTTTAAGTGCCGTTATAATCAGTCTATTTCTCCAAAACTCATCAGTTAAAGCTAGTATGACATTTGGTTTGCACAGAACTCATTGACCATCTTCATCTCAACTGTTCTAATCAGCTTTTAATGTTACACTCCTTTCGTTTCTTGGGATGGGTCAAAATTCAAAGATTTTCCATGCCCAAAAAAAGTTGCCCCCCCTCTGGTCTGCATGAAAAAGTCGCTAAAATTACCAAAACTGAAAACCTTAGACACGAGGCCATGACGTAGGGGATTAGATACTTATTGCATCTTAAAGTGATATACAGGGGGAGATTTTTGGAGGATACAACTTTCCTCTCAATTTTTCACTGGATCGGGTCGTAGACCACCTCCGACCGAGAACTTCCGAGGTTTATTGAACAAACAAGTACAAAAGAAACCGCAAACCCCCTTGTTTTTGCCTTGCCTGCTATCGATCGTCCCCATAGAAAACTCATGCTTTGACCTTTCTGTCGTGCACTACAGAATGTACTAAATCATCATCTTATTACATAAAGCGTATTCGGCTAATTCACTTCAGGTTGTGATCTAATACAACTGGGTAAGCATTCCAATATGCAAAAAAAACCGGGGTTCGACAAAAATTGTGGGTGGCGCTTCTTCTGAAAATCCTCCTCATGTCTCTTTAAAGAGCCCTCTTTAAAGATATCAGAATTAATTGAAATTGTTTTGTAATTTTAAGATTTCTTCACATTTGAATTTATACATAAAGATGATAATCCACATACGGTATCTCTATCCGTACCATGCGGCCCGTCTTGCACAGCCAGACCTGACTCTGGGGGGGGGGAAGCGAGATTAAACCACCGATTCTTGTACTGTGCATGAAGGGATGATTATTTACGAGGGGTGGGGATCCTAGGGCGGAGCTCCCATAAGCCTGGGTTTTGCCATTAAGAAGCTATAGTTTAGCGTTTCAAAAAGCAAACAACATTTCCACCTCCTTTCCCCCGTTTCCTTTTCCGTCTTCCTTCCTCTTTTTTCTTCTTCCCACCTTTCTCTAATCTTAAAAAAAATTTGCCCATTCTCTTCTTCCCTATTTCCCTCTTTTTTCTCTTTTCTTTCTTTCCCCTTTCCTCTCTCTTCCCTCTTTTTTTTTTTCTTTTTCCTTACTTTTTTTTCCCTTTTTTGGCTCCCTTCTCGATTGGATTGTTTTGGGTGTGGGGGTGGGGGGTTGTCCCTCCTCCATTGGCTACGCCAATGGTAGTGCGGCTTTAAAAAATTGGGTAATGTTAGCGACTTTTTCATTTGAGCCACAAAAGGAGGCCCCAACTTTTAGGGGTCATGAAATGTTTAGCCTGGAACCGGCATGTAGTTAGTGCATTTAGATTATTTAAAGATCCTTCAGCAGCTTTTACCCTTGCCATTAGGCCCTACAAAATGACACAGGGTGTAAGTCGCTTTTCCCACCACGCGGCGTGCCGTCTAAGTTCAGGTTATTTTAGTCACTTTTTCATGCATAACCGGGGGGAATCTTCATTTTTGCCTGTTTCATGGTCACAAGCGTGCAGTTAGTCCTTTTAGATCATTTAAAGACCCTTCAATAGCATTTAACTTTGCTGCTGAAGGGACTTTAACTTAACATTAACTTAAGTCCCTATAAAATAGAAAACAATATATTTTCACTTTACGATAGGCCATTTTGACCCCCCCCCCATAAAACGAAAGGAGTAACATTAAAATGCTGATTATATCCCAGTTGAAATCCAAATGGTCAATAGCTCTTTGCAATACAAATGTCATAACTGATTGAGTTGTGGAGCAAATACACTGTTATAACAGCACTTACAAAATGCACGGTTTTCACCTAATATTACCCAATTTTGCTCAAAGTCACAAAATTTTGACGGGCTGCCATTTGAGAACGGAAAGGAATATGAATTTTCTTTTTTGTGACCTACCCTTAGCTACCCCAAAAATTATCCCTGAGGAGAATTAGAGCAAAGTCCAAGGTGTTTGGTGAACTCCCTTCCTGTTTTGGCATGAAAACCATATGAATTCATTCATAATTGTATAGTGTGCAATATGGTGAAATCAGTTTTTGACAATTATCTTAAAAACCTTTGACTTTTGGATATAAAAATATATTACTGACCCCCCCATAATGTGGCCATTCCGCATATTTTGAGTGGTCTCTCAACCTTCTAGGTCCAACGGTTCTGTAGATACAGTCAGTAGTACTTCGCTCAAAAGGGGCGTGACCCCCAAAAAAGGGCGTGGCCATTTTAGCATTTTCGGCGTCAGTGGGAATTATGTTACCAACCAAATATTGTTCCTGGACTTTCAATTAGTGGATTCCTGAAGAGTTTAGCTCTGGACATATAATGCATACAAAACCACCATGAGCTACTAGAGTATTACGCCAATCAATTTTTTTTTTAGGCCTTATTTATGCACACAGTATCCTATGGTACTGAAACAGAGGTTTAAGTGCATTGAAACAAATATTCTGATTCATCTCAAACTTATTAATTTAGTAGCTTAGGTGAGTGTCTTCAATTTTAGTTGACTATCTTTAATTTAAACACAAAAATATACTTGAATCTCTGAATGCCACTTTTGTTGAAAATAAGGTTGATTAATACTGGAAAGGAAGTATGGCCTGCCTTTCCAATGAAAAAGGTGTCTGAAATGCATTCCTGTAGAAATGTGGCCATGAGCAATCACTACAACGTGGTGTTCTCTTCCTCTCAATCGACACATCACACATCTCTATGCTATCTCTTCTCCTTGCTCAGCATGTGATGAGTCATGGCAATTTCCATGATGGTTATATTGGATGGCTTCCACGTTGCTTTTGCATATTCTGTTTGGTTTTATTTAACATCTAGTACTGTGTTATCCCCAAAAAGCTCCTCTTGAGATACTGTCAATCAAAGCATTTTCTGTAACAATTTGCAGTAGGGAAATGGTGTGTTTGGTATTTTCAGAGTTTTTGTTGTAAAACTGCCCACATGTTCTCTGTGTAATTGACTATGGATTATTGTGGTTCCGTTGACATGTGTGCGTGGCGTATCCAGCATTTTTTTTCAGGGGGGTGGCAAAAGGGGGGGCACTTATATTTTCAAGGGGTGGCAAGCATATATTACATTTGTTAGTATAGTATATGGCCTATGTAACTCACTAATTTTTCACGGGGGGGCAAGAGGGGGGGCAGATTCCCCCCCCCCCACAGTGGGGCAGCTGCCCCCCCTTGCCCCCCCCCCCCCTGGCTACGCCACTGCATGTGTGTCAGTTTCCCTTGTTAGCAGTAGGCAGTTCATTTACCTATTGCGTAATCACTGACAAATTCACTGCAGAGCATTGTGTGTGTGCTTCTGCTGACTGGGGAACAAGCTGTTGTCCCAAAATGTACGCAGGGGCGTAACAGAGGTTACTTGTCAGAATAGTAAAATTTCCCGTTTTGATGATATTTTTCTTTTCCCGGTTGTAGGTGAAGATTCATTCAGTGAGCATGCCAAAAGGGCTGATTTCAGGATTTTTAAGCTATTTTTTATCCCCCTGCCTGTTACGCTACTGAACGCAGACATTGGTTTACATTAAAAGACTAGGCAATCAGCTTTTAGTATATACATATGAATGTGTATGAATCATGACGTCATGCTAACATGCAGAGTGAATTCATTGTAGGTTGTGAGTGCAGAGATGACTTACTCTGTATATGAGATATTGGTATTGCTCTGAGTGGAATAATGACACTGGTAGCTACATCACCATCAGCCACTAATAATCATGGACCTGCCTATAACGGTACTCTAAATACAGAGATCTAAATATTACATTATTTTTGACATTTGACGTTTTCTTAATTTGTGACAAATGTCCACTCACATTTCCTGCTTCAACATTTATGTGATTAATGGTTTTCAAATTCAGATGGCATTTCAAGAAGCAGTTAATTTCATGTTAATAATAAGCAATGTAGTATTTAGTGATTCATTAGTGATGAGTGTTAGTTTGAAAAGTGGATTGATGTCATGAGTTGAGTGTTAGCCATGCAGCATGCGGCAGTGGTTGTTCAGCTAGCAGTAACATGTTTCTCATACTGAAATTGTTTGAATGTCAATATTCACATGTATAGATGATGTGACCTATGATGTCACTTGTTGAAATTCAGGACGCCCTCTGTTGGTTTCTGGCAGCAAAATATTACAGTGGTTCAATGACAGACCACATAAAATCTGGCTCATATTAACTTGCATAACCTTTCTTGATCTACATTTTGTTTTTTTTTTTTTTTGTGTTGGTTTAGTGGTTCCCCCCCCCAACGATGTCCTGAGTTTGTATGTTTGGATTTTATAGGAGTTATTTGTTTTCCCCTAATATGCAACTGGTAGCATAGCAATCATGCTTAATATGAAATGTTGGTATTATTAGCCTATAATATAGGCTATTGTCATCACGTAGCAAATTGAGTATGAAACCATGTTCTCTCATAAAACTAGTCCTCATGGTCTGCCCAATTCTTTTGAAACGCGCAGGTATGCATGAATGACATTTCTGTTGAAAGGTTATGTTGGTGGATTTTGAAATTCCTGACGCAGATGTTTTCGTTTTGGGGCATTTTTTTCGTCCTTTGTGTTTTTTGGCATGAATGTTTTGGTAGGCAAAGATTATCCTGAATTGTCTGTTGTCCTACATGTAGATTCATGCTTTGTGAAAGCTGAAAGCCATGTATTATCATGCTGGCCTAGAGAGGCATTGCATTTGCAGCCTAGTCTGATAACCCTTGCAATAATTTCATGCTTATGACAGTTTCGAATTGACTGAGGTTTTAGTGCAAAGTGTGAAAAAATCATTTCTGAGCAAAAATAACCATGTTTAAATTTTTAAGATGTCTTTTCTAGGGTAAAATTATCGTAGATTTGAATTTTTATCAAAAACCCGTCTCATACACCACTTTGCTATAAATATTGGATTTTGTGGCCAATTTTGTCCGAAAATCACACTTTTTCAGGTGACAAACATTTTCACCTACCAACTTTTGAATACTTACAGAGTCTATAACAATATACATATAATGACCCTTTAAATATGTTAATATATCGTAAAGGTAGTACTTATGGATTCAATTATTTGTTTATCAATCATTTCATAATTTGCACACCAGAAACCATTCAAATTTGACATGTCCCGTGACAAATGACCTTCAAAATTTAGGCACTCGACAAAAATTTTGCTTTACACATCACATCTCCTGGAAAGGAGGGTCTAACATTGATGGTTTACCTGTCAGTTTATGCAGCATTTAATACGCTTTAAATTGATCACTACCTTGCTTCATTTCAGATATAGGATAATTCCAAAAATACAAAAATGTGTCCCCTACCCCTTGATTTTTCCAGTGCGTGAAAAAATATCTTCGTCTATTAAACATTGGGAACCGAGAAACTCAAAGAGCTATAGGCTTTGAAAATTGACTCGATTAATGCCCAAAGGCAAGTCCCTACATAATTTAGTTATGGTATTAACTTTTTTTCACCTGTCCTAAAATTTGAGAATTTTTTAGTTTTTTTCCTTTTTTTGAATGTTTACTTTTCAACCTAAAATTTTCGGCATTTCTAGAACCCGTGAAAAACAACGAAAAGGTGACATTGTTGAAAAGTTAATCGATTATGCCCAAGACACTTCCCCACAAGAATATAGTAATAAAGTTTTGTCAAACTGCAAAATATTTTGAGAAATTTTTTTTTATCAAAGCAAGATGCACTTATATCAGCAAAATACCATAGGTTTTCTATGGACTTGGCATTGCGCAATCCCCCAAAATGCGATAGCTCGAACGGCAACCAACATTTTGCATTTTTGCTCAATTTGGATTCTAACAAAATTACCCTAGAAAACATGTTTTGTTTCATTGTTTAAGCACCTTCCTATTTTTTACCTTTTGGCAGTTAAAACTCTAGGTCCAATCTGAAACCATGTCTTATCTAGGTAAGATGATAGTTATGTTATTTGCCCGAATGGGATTTTTGTTTATTGTTTTCCCACCAATTCTTCCCCCGTGTCTAAAGGTCCATGTGCCTTGTACCAGTGTACTACCTCATTCCCGTTGCATCCTGAAGATAGTGCTAGTCAGTAGTTTAAGTGATCCACTACTGGAGGTTTCTGCCGCCCCTCCGCAGAACATCCGATAGTGGAGTGTCTGCGCTCGGAGCGCCAGAAAATCCGTCTGGCGGAGTGTCTGCTCCCGAGCGCATGAAACAAAATCCGTCATTATATAGCGAGGGAAATATTCTTCGCTCGGCGCAGAAATCCGTCAGCGGATCTCTGCCCCGAGCGCAGTAACCACCTCCGTTCACATTAGTTGAGGAAAAATCCTGCGCTCGAGCGCAGAAAAATCCATAGGCGGAGTGGCTGCGCCCGGCGCAGGAACAAATCAGTCCCTCTATAGCGAG
>JAMKCH010076714.1:0-47366 GCA_023653785.1 Ophioderma brevispina | reverse complement strand
ACATGGAAATATGTAATGAGGACAATCAGCGGGAAATGACAATCATGCAACAGATAGGTGAAGTTCTGCATTTTATTTCGAGCAAGTTTGTTTTATACGACGAACCTGAGGGTTAAAAAACTTCTTCACTAGGTCGCTAACAAGCTGACGAACACTGCAGTTTCAGAGAAAGTCATGCCGCACAGGGGACGATCCTGGGTCGTAAACTTAATTTCACATATGAAACCAACCAGTGGATTTTCCACGCCGTTCACCCATTTAAAGCAGTCTCAACTGGAAATCATCTTCTTGCTTAAACAGAGCAGTTACTACACAATTCATTAATCCTTGGATGAAAAACAGTAGTCGACGAATAAAAGATATGGTTCCAGATCGCAAACTCCCCAAGCACGAGTCATAACAAAGTCAAAGGTAACGAAGAAAATGACGCAGTCAGTTAACGACTCCTGGTTTAGGTGAAACGTTCAGCGTTAGTAGCCATAATGATCCATAAACAGGGTTATACGCAAGTCCGACCAATTCCGAAAATTATTAAAACTATAAGAGTTATAACTTCCCAAATAGAAATGGTCAGGTTTTCCGTTTGATTAAAATTGGCACTCATAGCTTAATCGGCATACGGCAACAAATTTCATAAATCAAACCCGAAGATGAGCGGTTTTCCTTTAAAAGAAGGTTGTAGAGGGCACGAAGAATTTATGACCTTCACAGACGGCCGTCACCCACCAAGTGACAGGAGACGAATAGAACAGACAGAAGCGCCACTCAAGCGGATATCTGATTGGCTGATGGCAAACATAGCAACACGCTAACACACAAGTCGATCAGAAGCACCATTGGATGGCAACCCTGTCGATCTCGAAGAGGCTAGCATGAAGGGGCTGAGATATAACTTTGTTTAAGACTCACTTCGTGATTCGTAAACGTAAATATTGGCACGTTGGTGGGCACGACAGTCTGAGGGTGGTATCAGGGTTTGAAAGTGACTCCAAAGTGTCTCTGGAGGTCAAGTGCTTAGAAATGCCCAAAGAACAACCAAAGTGGCTAAAAGGAATCTTGACTTGAGCCAATAACAATTTCTGAGGTCCAAAGGTACATTGGCAGGGTATAACTGTACTAGTATTTTATAACGTAAGAGGCCAAGATTAGATCGTTTTTAATTTAGAGAGGAGAGGCCATGAAGCATACTTTTATGGGGTTATTACCATTGGCTGCTAGCTGCTGGATTGTCAGGGCAGCTTTTGTTGTAATAAATTCAGGATTCCAAGTTTATGATATTCTCAGGTATTGGTTTTAAATGTGAAGATGTGCATAATATTACATAAAAGGGGCCTATTGATTTGCTTGTTTTTACTTTCCTTAAAGGGGATGGCCCGATTTTAAGGATATGAAGATTTTTCATCTTGATAGATTGTACTTCACTCCAAAAACCCCATCTGTTCAAGTTTAGCGCGATATTTCATCCGTTTTCATGTGTGAGAGCTAAAAACGCTGATTTTGTCAGCCCATAGAGTACTCTTGTTAAAAAATATTATTGGTCGACCAAATTGGGGTTACATTTTCGCTCTATTGAACTTCCAAACCCAAACATCCTTTGTCACCTAAAGTTTAAACAGGGTGTTAAAACGAGAAAAATAGTACTTTTCTGCTGATACCAAAATGTTGACCACTTTCCGGTAACATCTGGGGTTCTGGTGGACGAGGCTATTAGCGATCGGGGACCATGGCCCTTTAGGCCCTCAATAAGGCTTGTCTCTGTCTCAAGGAAGCATGCATTATTTAAATTAAACATTTTAGTATTTTTAAAAGCTTTTTTAATTGTCAGAAAAAGGGAAGAACTTCACCTCCTCCTCAAGAGAGTTGTCAAAACAAGCACAATTTAACCAAAAATTCGATTTGGATAAACCTTTTCAATTTTAAAGGTCATGTCCAAGTTGAAGCAAACTGGCGGGTGACACGTCACGGGCCTTTCTGATAGGATTTATCGATCCAGATATGTGTCAGTCGCTTTGCCAGTGAGCGATGGAAGTGATGTCATATAAAAACGCTACGCCCTTGGCAAAATTGCTAGGGGCTTATGGTTATTCTCTGACCAGCTCTCTTAGAAAAGAAAGAAAAATATATGATGTACAAAAGTTGTCTTTTTGTTTGTTAACATAAATAAATTGTAGGGTGATACCGTTGGTATGAAATGATTTATACCAAGGAGCAGCAAGAAGAAACATAGTTTGTACATAATGATTTTTTTATTGCAAATGTTCTACTGTCTAGTAATCACCAAAAATTAGCTTTGGCTATTGCATTGAAAAATACAGGTTAAAAATCTTGAAAGCAAATTTCTCAAAATGCAGCAGATAGCCATTTGTTGCACTAAATCCATTGATTTTATTTCACTTATGACATGATGTTCGGTTGCCCCTTCAACAGAGGAAACAAGGAGGTCAATGCAATTTCAGATTTTTGCGTTTATTGTTCTTGGAGGTAAGTTGAAATTTTGGCTTAACTCTGATATTGCGTAATGACTTTTTAAAAAGTTGCCAAAAAGTTTACTATTTTGGTCTGAAAATTCCCGATGGCTGCATGTTTGGTGGTCTGTCAGTTCAGTGCATATGTTCAAATATTTGTGAGATAACTTCTTGTTGTAAACATGTTCCAAGTTCATACTTGGATGTTTATGTAGTGTTGTCAAGGCGCGCCCGAATCCCACATAAGGTCGTAGTTTACAAACACGTTTTCCGAGCAATTGCAGTTCAAAATCTACCGCGACTTTTCGTGTCTATACGGTTAATTTCAAAACGAAGCATAAAAGAAACTCTAGATTTAATGTTCTTGAAGAAAACATTTTAAAGTCCATATAAACCAAAAAGATAATTATAACTACAATAACCGATCTTATCTTAATTAAGCTTTAAAAGTAATAAGGCTGTATGTGAAATACAATAATGTTTATATTGCAAAATATCATGCCTATGACACCGTTGTTTTTCAATGTACGTAAAAAATCGATAACTATGTGAAAAAGCTTGTTTACAAAGATCGACGAAAGGAAAACGTCAAAATAGAATGGTATGATGGAAATCGTTTATCTTGGGATCGGCAAAATACAACGCTATATAAAACATGTGTAAATGAATGGCGATTTTAAAATGCGACAGTATGTGAAATACGGATATGATTTTGAGGAAAATGACAAAAATATATAATTATAAACTAATTAATTAGGCATCCTCACATTTTGAAACTTTGTGGATGGCAAGAACTCGATGAACTAAGTAATTAGGCGAAATTTCGAAAAAACCTCAAAAATGTGAAATACGACAGTATGTGATGCGGGCGATGAAGGGTCATACAGGAGAGGTATCAGGGTATTCTGATTGGGGAGGGGTAAAATGGTGCATTAGCACGATGAGGGTGATATGCCCCTCAGAAGTTGAACATTTGTGGAAGATGCAGCACAAATGGCACAATTTGATGCATGCTTTTTACCTAATTTTCTAACCTATCTTCCCTCTCTTCCTCTCTCCCTCCCTCCCGTTATCCCTCTTTGTTCGGCTTATTCCTGATCTCCCTTCTCCCTGTTCTCCTGTGGCACTGGTGTCATGTAGGGGGGGGTGTTAAATATGTTGCATTTTATTATATCGTACAGTGGCAGGTCAGAAATTATCCAGAGATATTTACCGTGTGTGCCAAGCTAGGCGTCAACACTCAACATGGAAGTGAATGATTGGACTTGACAGGTCAGCCTTCCCATGGTGAATTGCACATAAGGACTACCATAATCTCTGCCCCTTCATGCAGATTAATGGCAAACACATTGCCCACCTCTGAACAATTTGACAGGAACTGTAGTACTTGCATTGATGCAAAGTAAATTAAAGACACATTCATTTTTAAATCTAGAAATCTTTATCAGAGAAAGAAAGAAGCAGAAAATGATGAAAACTATTAGACCGACAAGTCTTCACTGCCCCCTTTAGAATGACAGTATCATTGTTCACCGCCGAACGAAAGCACGTTCGGGAGGGGACCTGAGGGGACTAATTAATGGGCTCCGTCGTGTGTCCGTATGTCGTATGTCCGTATGTCTGTTGTAAGTTATGGCCGTATGTGCGTGATCGATAAAAAGTGAACCCTGGAACATTGGGGATCTCTTTATTCTGGATGAGCTAGAGTAGCCAACATTTGGTATTTGTTGTAGGCGGGGATATCCCCCTTCTCATCATGTAATTCATCCCCCAGGTCATCCCCCTGGGTCTGTCGGGGGTTAGGGGAAAAAAGGGTTGGTAGGGGATAAAAGGTCAATTTGCACAGAAAATGCAACATGTGTACGATTTATCTGAGTTCCGTAAGGGCTACCGATGATGTAACTTGGTGGAAAGAAGTAGGTGATGAGTTCTCAAGCTGATTAGATTTTGGGTGTATGGAAAAATACGCTAATTAGTATCTAATTGCATAATTTAGGAATTTTCCCGCAACGCTTGTGTACAATCAGGTTTCTGGAGTTGGAGTGCTGTAAGGCGTATAATGATGTAATTGGTGGACTGAAGCCGGACTGGAGTTCTCAACCTGATTAGATTTTGGGCCAAAATTTTCTGGTGTGGGTCAGTCTTGTGGGTTGCCAGCCTGTTTGCATTTCTTGCAACAATGCGAAAATACGTAAATTCGATGTTTTCGCAGGCTTTCAGGACACGTTCGGGTCCCAAATTTAAAATGTTGGTTCACATGATTTTTCAAAAATAGTGTGGCCAATTGAGTAAATTATCATATTTTTGACCTAAAATTAGGAATGTACAGGGATTTGTGCATGATTGAATTTCACGATTTTCTTGAGTCATTTTACCAAAAGGTAAACCATCTTCAAGTTATTTTGGCGAGCTAGTGATGGCAAAAATTTAGGGTGGGGACTGGTGCGTTTTATTGGTCACTTAGTGATGTCGCGATATCGGCCGGGGACATATTTTACGCATGCTAAATACGAGTCGCCTTGTTTTCTGCATGAAGAAGTCATCCTGTGGTCTCGTTTTTCTAATCAAAATAATGTATCGATGTTTTATGAGCCAAGTAAAATCGTGGACCAAGTTTAAGTAACATGTTACGCTCAAATAATTTTAGTAATGGTTATCACCTTTTACTAACATTTTTGTAGGTCATTGGGCTGAGTGACTTGACTACTACAGATAAAGGGCGATGTGAAACCCAGTTCAGATCGTATATCGGTGCTGCACAGAGCAGGGTGTTACGCTTTGCTGTAGCTGCAGGCATCTTATTTATACTGGTGGCGATCTGTCAGGTAATTTCATCAAACAAGGGGTTGGGGAGGATTTCAAATTTGTTCCATTAACGATGATGTTTTGGCATCTGATTAATGGTTCATTCGTGATTCTGATATCATAAATTTTGTTTATGATTTATTAAGATATTCTTGATAAAGGTTATTAACAAAATTTCAGTTGATACTGATGTTGATTTGATGAGTGATGAGCGAATTTCATTATCGCAGTATCCATTTAGGCCACTGTTGAATTACTTGGTTTACAAACAGAAAAAAAAAGTATATTTCTGTCAGAGTATATTGGATAAAGCACATAAGATTAGGCAGGCACACATATGCGCATGCACACACACACACACAGAGGGGAGATAAGTTAATATAATATTGAAGTTGTTTTTATTCAGTTATTAAGTCAATTAGGGTATCATGTGTTTCTAAGACTTTTACATCATATTCATTAGCTCTGTGGCCGGTCAGTTATCAGATGTGTAAAAATCTCAACCTTGTTTTTAATTATGTTGGGAGACGATGAGAGGATCAACAAAAAATGCCCCTTTGAAGAATGGAATCAACATTTTTTATAATGTTATACATTTTTATGATTTCATGAATGATTTGGTTGGCCAATAGTGGGAAGAAATGACAAGTTTAACCACGGTTCAAGTAGCATGTAGATACAAATTAAATATCAATGTATAGGAGATCAGTACTTGTGATAAAAATTTAGAACAGGGAGGGGTATTCAGTACAAGTGACTCTACAAGATATTTCACATTCACAAATGTGCATCAAGCATAGAGGGATTATTTAAAAACAAGAGTAATAGCGGTAATAAGATTTCCATTTTTTTCAGTATGTGCAACTTGTCATTGAAAATAAGCAACTAAATGGGAAATATTGTTAAAGATTTGTCAAATATGGTTTAATGTAGTCAAAAAAAATGTCAAATTTGAGGGGCTCAGTTATGAATCCTATTTTGTTTGAAGATGTTTGAAAAATTTGGGACTTTCAAATTCTGGGTATCCCATCCCTATCAAAATCCAACTTAAATATCTCTTGCCCAAATAAGCCAAACATCGAGGAGGAGGAGGAGGAGAAGCCCATTGTCGTGGTTAGGTGACTCTGTTGCAAAGAGTCACTGTTTCAAATCCCAGTAGGGACACTTTTTGGGATTATTCAAGTTCTTAATTTGGGATATAATGTGAATAGGATCTATTGATTAAGGGGTTTGATGTGTAATTTGTTTATGCATAAGCAGTTTGCACTTTCAGCATTCTGTTTAGAGCCCAGTCATCGACAAATGTAAGAATTTGTGTTTTGTGCAACGGTATCATTCGCAGATACCGCAGATAACCGTCCATTTTGTTTGCATTTATTAAAATCGCGTATCTTTACGTCTGTGTTCCTGCCTTGCTGCATTTTGAATATGCCACAGATTTTTCTTGCCACCCAATGAGGCACCCAAATTGAAAAAAGTGTCAAGTATGAGTGATTTTAGGAATGGAAAAAGAGGGCACAAAGGGATTACTTTAGTAGTTTGTGGCTGTGGCTGTGGTCAAAATGTTAACCCTGAACATAATTGCCCTCCCCCTGTTTCCACATACATGCACACATTTTCATGCCACTCACATGTAATGGTCCTTGGGTAGTGGGCCCCACAGTCACCCCTCTCATGATTGGGGTCAAAGGTCATTAGAGGTCATAGTCCAAAAATGGTCAGAATTTTGAAATTGCTTGGTGTATCCACATATCTTGATCAATTTCTTTGACACTTGGATACAATGGTCATTGGGTAGTGTTCCACATGTTGGTGACCTCATGTGACCTTGGTGTCCTTATGTGACCTTTGTGGTCAAAAAATGTTCTATTACGTGATTTCTGACTGCTTTCAGTATTCATCACCTTGGCTATGCATAAGTACTTGTTTATGTATGGCCATGTGACTGCGTATTGACCAATTGTGTATGGCATTACAATTGAGGTAAACATAAACTATTGTTATTAAAATTTGAAAGCCTCAGATTTGGAAGTATTGCTGGTCTGAAAGCTTTATCTAATATATTGTTGTATCGTTTGTTTTTGCAGTGGTTGTTCTTTGTTTTGATATATGAAAGATTTGTTGAAGATAAACTCCAAAACTTTGTAGACCTTTGTTCTATGGCCAATGTAAGTATTAAAGAACCCAACTTTGTCTATCTGTGCCTTGTTGTTATTATACAAGTTGGCTCGGTAACCTACATTATTACAATTTCAAAAAGTTAAAATATGTAAAGCTTAAAGGTAGGTGACCCCGAGTAATCTGAGTATTCATATGATGAGAGCATGTGTGGTCCGGTGGAAAAGTGCAGGACCTGTGATCATTAGATCGTTAAAATTGTGAGTTCGAGCCCTAATGTGGTCAACGTGTTTGTGTCCCTGGGCAAGATACTTAATCTCAATTGCCTCATCGATCCAAGCGAAATCGGGGAGCTGTTATGGGGAATATTACAATCTAAAGGCTTATAGTCTTGTAAGACATGTCTTTGAGCAGCCACCTAGATGAAGCGCAATGATTGTGACGATTCCTAACGGCAGCGTAATAGTAATAATAATAATTGTCAAACCACACTTGAGCCTTTATGACGATAAATTTGCTATATAAAACTGATTATTTAAATTATTATTATGATGATGATTTTTTCCTTTTCTCTTCCCCCGGTGGAAGCTGTGTCTAACAAACATGTGGTTATAAAAGTTTTAAGTTCAAACACAATCGTTTGCCGAATGCAGCCATTTGGGACAGTAACAAAAGCAAAAATGTGTACTAAATTGCCCATAGGACAATGGTGTTTAAATAAATGTGGTCGACTACATTTGGAGACCTTTTGTGTGTCACAATTTCAACGACACCTTTCTGGTCCTTAACTTTAACTGAGGTCATGCAAAAAATAGCAACTTTCTTTATACCAACATTTGAATTTCATGGGTAAAGTGGGGGACGAGGTTTGGCTGAGCGGGTCACCCACTTTTAAGCATTGTAAAATCTTACTGACTGTTAATGTGGATATGGTACATATTAGAGCTTTTCGCACTGAGAAAAGCTCGTTTTAAGTCATACAAAAATCCTAGGCTGAAATAGAGTAATTCTTTTTGCTTCCATAAATTATTTTTACTCTTTGAAACTAAAGAAAGTGTTGACTTTAACCCCAATTCTTTAGACTTGGCTCCTGTAACATTTTATGTCTTTGTTATGTACTTATTGTTATTAAATCTATTTCTTTTCTTTTTTGCAATAATGTGTTTTTTGCTATCTACTAATAATATGGGTTTTATATACATGGACGGTCTGTGCATGGATTCGCTGACACAGATATGAAGGAAATGAAAAATCAAATGAAGAGAGAGGAGGTGAGTGTCAACATGGCTTACAGTATGTATTTTGATATGGAGTGCCGGCATACCACTATGAATAAAAATATTAGAAGACTTGCCCATCCATATGACATGATATTAGATCAGGATTATCTGTTTTGTTTTGCCTATCTTGTAGGTCGCATATCTGTTAAGTTTTGCATTGTTTTAAAATCACTGAAATATTTCTCTTTCAATTGTATTAGTGGGGGTGGGGGGGGGGTAATAAGATGAAATATCCCCCACTTTCCAAAAATGACCACTTGTAGGTCGCCTCACAGACCCTCCCAGCTGGGAAATTGGTGGTCACTTTATGTTTGAAGTTGATCCTAGGGTAAATTTTCCGCGACACAACGATCCCGGACGCCGTTAATTGAAAGAAAGGGCCCAAAGTGCCCATTCCCGGGGGTGCTCCATTTTGGGGGGTCAAAATTCATAATAAAAGTACAAATGGCCTATCTCTGTAATTTTGGTGTCTATTTATATAGGTTTTTCGGGCATGAGAAATTTATTGGGACACAGCTTTGAAATCCAAAATGGCTGCCTTTGCCAACTTCAAATGGGGGCGCCCAAAAATGTCCCTTTGTCAATTAAATCATATGTGATCACTTCCCCCCCCCCATCGATTTGATAATCAGAGTTTCTATTTTCTTTTTGGTATGTTAAAAACAATACCTAGCCTTTTCAATATCAAAATGCTGCCAGTGCCAAAATCAAAATGGCGTACAATATGGCAACCAAAATAGACCTGATGGAGAAGGATCCTTTGCACCCCAAACAGCATCATACGCCATGATTCTGTTTCCTCCTCCTAGCCTGTTGTTTGCAGAGCACGGTCCCATTAGAAACATTATTGAAATATGTATATTCGGTGGTTATGTTTTATTTGGCCGTGGCGCCAGTTTAAAACTTCAAAATGGCCGTCAGCTGTCATTTTGCCCATATCTGCTCCGATTCTGGGTATCTTTTTCTATGTTTTTAGGATAGGAATTTATTAGAAACATTGTTGATAATATTGGATCATTTGTTTGTTTTGTGTTTGTTCGTGGGCCATTTTGACTCAAAATGCACCAAGCTGTCCTTTTTGCCCATATTTCTGTTTCTTCTGAGCCTATTAGACTTCCGCCTGATTCTGGTGTCTTTGTTTATGTTTCAGACAGGAGTCCATTAAAACATTGTTGAACAATATTGGTCAGTTGGATCAGTATTGGCCGTGGCAGCATTTTGAAGTTCAAAATGCTGGCTAAGCTGTCACATTTTGGCCCATATACCACTCCTCTCTGGGCCTTGTAAGGCACAATTCCAGTGCCTATTTCCATATTTACAACCGCCAAGGAATCCGAATAAGAATATTTATCGCAATATGTGGATCAGTAGCTTGTGTCATACATTGGTTGTGGCTGCCATCTTTATTTCCAAATGTCACGAAATTACGTTTATTTTTAACCCTCGCCCGTCTCTGAGACAGAAACAATATTGTGATGTCTATCCTCAAGTTTTAAGGGTCAATTATACAAGTATAAACATTGCTGTACTTTAGTGTCTCATTGGTTGTGGTAGCCATCATGAATTTCAAATGGCTGCCAAGCAGACTGGTTTTGGCCAATTCATCGCTCTGTAAAACAAATTGCAGTGGGGTACTTATAAGAAGGTCTTTCACATACAAGACACATCGAGAAAACAGCATGGTCCCAATGCAAATGTGTCATAATTTTCAGGAGGCGTTTTTTTTTATATTTATTTTTGACTCCCTAGGTTAAACGTTCATTACCACTTAGGTGTAATCAAGTCTTATTCAATCCCCGTTTGTGTTGTCATGTGTGTGTGTGGTGTGTGTGTGTGGGGGTGTGGGCTCATGTAGACCCCCTCTGAAAACAACATCGCCGTTGGAGTTTTTACCAAAACCCTGGTGCTTTTTACCAAAAACTCGGTTCATGGTATGGGTAACATCTACAGGACCACACTTAAAGGGGGAGAAAATTAAATTGTTTCTACAATGGAGCGTTCAAAAGCCAATTTTAAAAGACGCACCTAAATTTTTCCCGCCAGAAAATGAAAAACCACTTTCCCGAAGGACTTATTCTATAAAATTTGGCTCATAATAGGGGAGATATAAATACTTGCTGCAAATATTTTTTTTAATTACTCCAAGTACGATTTAAGGGGGACACAATATAATAGCGACACCAAATTGCTTATTTATACAATTTAGCATAAAAATGCCATGGCCGATTTGATTTTTTTCAACCAAATATGTGCAATACTGGTATTAAAGCAATGTATAAAATTTTGGGCAAAGGAACCCCCCCATATACACGTATATAGTGTTAAAAATTCATTTTTTTGCGTTTTAGGAAACATCTAATTCCCCCCACAACACGGGAAGGAGAGTAGCATGCTTAACTAATTCACCAAGTTTCAATTGTACAGTACTAGTGCGTACATTTGAAAAAATTATTACTACATTACATTAATTAGAGATGTTTTCGTTCACCTTGAGTCATAATAGATAATTAAAATGGTAGTATTTGTATAGCGCTTTACACAACGTCTCCAAGTGCTTTACATTTATCCCACTGTCATTATGAATATATCACATTTTCACAATTGAAAATTTGGCAGCCATTATACAGCGCAGAGTAGACTAACCACCCCACCATACCCTGACAGCTCCCCATTTACACTGGGTGAAGTGAGACAAGAGAGATAAAGTGTCTTGCCCAGGGCCAACACATGGGCCTCGGCGGTGCTCGAACTCACAATTTCACTGGTTTTAATGATCATGAGTCCTGCGCTTTTTTTCACTGGATCACACATGGTCTTGATGCGAGTAATAAGTGTTAATGTAATAATTATGTGATTTAGTGAAAGAATTAATGCCAATTATGATACCAGTTCTCGCAACACATCAATTTTTTTCTAAAACTACAATAATCTAAAAAAAAGAGAATTTGGTGCGCTCATAAAAATTGACTTTTGGACCGCCATTTTGAATCGGTCACATTTCCTTTCCCCCCTATAATGTTGTCGTGTGGATGTACCCTATCAATGACCGAGTTTTGGTAAAATTCCAACGGCAAGTTTTTTGTCACACAGGGGTCTACATGAACCCCCACCCATACACACAATCACTAAGGTGTATTGCACAAGACTTTATTCAAAAAGGTTACTGACCGTTAAAGGAGTCCCTAAAAATTACTTTAACAAACAAAAAAAACAAAAGAAATATACGTAATTTGGGTTGACCATTTGTGAAATTCAAGATGGCAGCTACAACTGATGACAAAAAAAAAAAAAAAAACGAGATAACTATCCACAATTTGCTATAAATATTCTTATTGCATTCCCTTGACACCTGAGAATCTGGACTA
This sequence comes from Ophioderma brevispina, assembly GCA_023653785.1. Classification (NCBI taxonomy): domain Eukaryota; kingdom Metazoa; phylum Echinodermata; class Ophiuroidea; order Amphilepidida; family Ophiodermatidae; genus Ophioderma; species Ophioderma brevispina. The sequence goes on along the minus strand of JAMKCH010076714.1, from coordinate 35,333 downwards.
GGCACTGGAATTGTGCCTCTACAAGGCCCAGAGAAGAGTTATATGGGCAAAATGACAGCTTGGAATCCATTTTGAACTTCAAAATGCCGCCACGGCCCAAATACGGAATCCAACGATCCAATCTTGTCAACACATTTCTACTATGGATTCCTTGATCTGACAAATGATAAACAAAGACACCAGAATCCGATGTCTAGGCTCAGAAATGGAGATATGGGCAAAATGACAGCTGCGGCCATTTGAAGTTCAAAATGGCCACCACAACAAATACAAAAAACAAATGATCCAATATTATCACAATGTTTTTCTACTACATTCTTGATCCTAAGGAGAAAAAAGACATAAATCATGCAACAACAAAACAAAAAAACTAAAAAATTAAAAAAAAATGACATGCTTGAACGACCATTTGAAGTTTAAATTGCCGCCACGGCCATGTTTCCAAAGGACTCCTTGCTTCTGAAAATATAGGCTAGGACACCAGAATCCGTGTCCTTTCTGATGCTGTTTTGTGTGGTTGCAAAATTGTGAGGATATACTACAATCTGCTTTCTGTCTCAGAGAACCGGGATAGGGGGGTTTAAAATTCGAATTTGGTGACCATTTTGAAATTCAAGATGGCAGCCACAACCGAACGACAACCAAGCTACTGATCCAATATTGCTAGGAAAATATCTTCTTGGATTCCTTGACCCTGTAAAATAGGACATAGGCATGTAATTGGCCTCTACAATTCCCAGAGCGGAGTTCTATGGCAAAATGTGACAGCTTTGGCGGCCATTTGAACTTCAAAATGGCCCGCAGTCACCCCCAGCACGGCCAAAAAAACGAATCCAACTGATCCAATATTGTCAACAAAGTTTCTAATGGATTTCTTGATCTTAAACATAAATCAAGGACACCAGAATCAGACGTCTAATAGGCTCCGACCAGAGATATGGGCAAAAAATGACATCTTTGTGGGCCATTTTGAAGTTTAACAAATGCCGCTAACGGCCAATAACATAACCAACCGAATCTAATATTTTTCAACAATGTTTCTAATGGACTCCCTGCTTCTGAAAAAATGGCTGGAACCATAATCAGTCTGTATGTGCCTGTTTGGGGGGGGGGGGTTTTGTTTGCAAAAGGGATCCTTCTCAATCATGGTCTATTTTGGCTGCCATTTTTGGACGCCATTTTGATTTTTTTGCACCTGGCAGCCATTTTTGATAGTGAAAAGGGCTAGGTATTGATTTTTCCTCACATCCCAAAAATGCAAATAGAATCGATTTAATCAAATAGATGGGGAATGTGGATACATATGATTTATATTGTAAAGGTACATTTTGGACGCATTTTGATTTTTTGGCAAAGGCAAGGCCATTGTTGTGGATTTTCCAAAGTTTGTCCCAATCAATTTCTCATGCCCGAAAACCTATATAGACACCAAAATTAAGAGAATATGCCATAATAACTTTAATTATGAATTTTGACCCCCAAAATGGAGCCCCCCCCGGAATGGGTACTTTGGGCCCCTTTTTTTCAATACGGCGTCCGGGATCGTGTTCCGCGGAAAATTTTACCCTCGAATCAACTCAAACATAAAAGTGCACACCATTTCCCAGCTGGTAATCTTAGAGGCGTAACACTTGCATGACGACGCACTATTCTAATATCATCTTATATTAAGACGGTGCTTCGGGCAAAACAATGATATTACATTTTTATGTACTAAAACCCGCCTACGTGAATAAGAATTCTTTGAATGTCTTTTCATTAAATCGGCACTGACAACTTGTTAGAAAATTTATGGAAGTTTCTTCAATTTTCTCGCAAATTAATAATCTAGGCCATTGGAAGAATAGAGATTATATTTTACACACACAAATAACATACCCAAATACAGATAGGGGCATTAATAAGAGTCCAAAGACATCCATGTAATTCGTAGGCTAACTTTTCAGTGCCGTAACTTTAATCACCAAATGTGTCTATTACATGAATTCATAGACTCGCACTCATCTATATAATAATGACAAAGGTCACAGACCGGTCAACAAAGTGCATGTCTGTAGAATCAATTCTAGCATTGTTGTTTTCTTGTGTTACAACTCCTTTCCTCCCGTCGTCTGCTGACTTAATGTCGCCGGCGACATTAATTATAAAATCGTTCTGTTTTACGACCCATAAGCGTGCTGATTTGGGCTTAATAATTTCTGGTGGGGTTAATGTTATAAACTTTATCAAACCATACAAAAAATATAAAATCCCAAGGGCGCACTTATTTTTCAAATGTTCCAGTGTCTCTTCAACAAGACAACAAATCTCTCCCCACTCCAAAATGAACACAACCCTAACTAGCTGGCATGTCACGGGCTAATCTTATAGGGTTCATAAACACCCTGCGTGACAACGCCTATCTCGTATCATCATCCAGGGCGTATCTCGCAGGATTTGAAAAAACGTCAAACTTAACCGGGGGTTGACAGGCTAAAGCTTGCCAAAATGGGTTGATTTCGCAAGATTTTGCAGAATTACCCGGGAGGGGCGCTCGCCCCCCTCCGCCCCCTGTCCCTAGATCCACGCTGCTCTCATCTAGACGGGCAAGAACCAATGATATTGCATGTTTACATATCTAAACCCTGCCTACTGAATAATAATTCTTTTTGAATTTCTTTTCATTAATTGAATTTTCCCCCCTTTCATTTGCAGGATAACCTGTGTGGCCAGAGGGGTTTGTTACCTAATTCAGACCAGCAGACTTTTGAGATGTTACTAGCTACCAACAAATTCAGTGGACGAGTACACAATATAGTCCCATACCAACCCTCTGGTAAAGATGTGACTCTGTAGAGTGGTGTCCTAGGGGAAAAAGTGCAGTATAATTTTACTCTTTAAACATTACATATTTCTTTGGGTGGGTAAGTAGGTGGGTGTGTGGGTAGATAGGTAGGTGGTGGTGTGGTTGTTGGGTGAGTGGGTGGGTAGGTAGTAGGTAGGCAATCAGTTTATAAGGGAATCTATAAAAGAACACAAATTTTGTGATAAAATACGAAATTTCAACTACATTTCAATTAGTGCAGTGGGGCAAAGCAGGCCGCAAGTGTAAAGTGTTGGTTCCATTTTGTACCAGCTAATTGTCCCACAACTAGTTCGAACGGTACATAAAATGAGCATACGTCCGTCCGTGCGTCATTCGTCCAGTCGTTCGTCCTCGCGTGATATAGTTAACCTCATGTTTGTATACGAGTTATCTGGAGTTCTATAATGGGCAACAATGATTTAACTTACAGTGGAAAGAAGCGGGTTGATGATTCTCGACCTGATTAATTTTGGGCATAAAATATGCTAATTAAGTTCTCATTTGCATATTTATGAAAATTTTCCTGCAAGCGCTGTGTACAAGTTTTCTGGAGTTCCGTAATGCTATATGGATTTCCTTGGTGGAAGGAATCGGGCTGAAGAGTTCTCGACCTTATTAGATTTTGGGCGTATTTTTGGGCAATTGAGTATATGCAAAATGAGCTAATTAATAGCAAAATCAGCGTAATTGCGTAATTTTTGACTGTACATGGATACTCAAAATTCCTGCGCTGCTTGAAAGCCTATCAGGGCCACATCATCTTTACAATTTGAAAGTATGTGATATGCGGCCAGCGGCTTAGGTATGCAAATGAGTAATTAAATATGCGTATTGTTGTATTTCTGAACGGTAAGTCGGCTAGGGAAAATTCCTGTGTTACATGGACGACTACTATGCCATAGGGGGGTGGGGATTGGGGGGTAGGTATTGCGGGGTGTTGTGGGGAGGGGGTGGGGTGCGGAACGTTATGGCGAGGGGTGTGTTGTGCCAGGTGTGGGAAGCGGGTGGTGTTAAATGGGGGTAGGGAGGGGGTGTTTGGGGGGGGGGTGGGAGGGTTCGGGAAGGGGTGAGGGTGTTGGGAGTGTGGTAGGTGGTTCTGCTTGCGGGGTGTTGGTAGAGGGGAGTGGAGTTGTTGCGGGGGCTTGGGGTGAGGAAGGGGAGGAGTGTTTGTTACGGGGTATTGGAGTGGGGGTGGGGTTATTGAGGGGGTTAAGGAGGGGTACGTGGGGGTATGGCAGAGTGTTGGGAGGGCGGTGGGGAGGGGGTGGGAGGTTGGGAAGGGGTAGGGTGTTGTGGGGTGGTGTGGAGGGGAGTGGCATGTCTGGGGTGTTGGGACAGGGGGAGGTGGTTACGGGGTATTGGGGGGGGGGTGTTGAAGGTTGTTGGGGGGTGTGGGGTGTTAGGGATGGGGGGGGGTGTGTTGCGGGGCTGTGTGGCGTGTGGGTGTGCGGATGTTGGGGAGGGGGTGGGGTTGGCAGGGTATGGCGAGGGGTGTTGTTTGCAGTGTGTTGGGGAGGGGTGGGTGTTACATTGTGTTAAGGAGGGGGTGTTTGGGAGGGTGTGGGAGTGTTCTGGAGGGTGAGGTGTTGGGGAGTGGTGTAGGGTGTTGCGGGGTGTTGTAGGGGGGTGTCCGTGTTGCGTGGGTTGAGGAAGGGGAGGCTTGTTACGGGGTATTGGATTGGGGTGGGGTATTGAGGGGTGTAAGGAGGGGGTCGGGTGGGTATTGCAGAGTGTTGGGGGGGGAGGGGTGGTTGGGGGAGGGGGTGGGAGTGTTGGGGAGGGGTAGGTTGTTGTGGGGTGTTGTGGGAGGGGAGTGGCAGGTTCGGGGTGTTGGGAAGGGGGAGGTGGTGTTACGGGGTATTGTGGTTGGGGTGTTGCAGGTTGTGTGTGGGGGTTGTGGGGTGTTAGGGAGGGGTGGTGTTGCGGGGTGTTGGGGGTGGGTGTGTTGCGGGATGTTGGGGAGGGGGTGGGGTTTGCGGGTGTTGGGGATGGGGTTGGGTATTACGGAGTGTTGAGGAGGGGGTTGGGTGGGGAGTTGCATTTTATCGCATGTTAGTGATCGGCGACATTCGCGGGGACATATTTTACGCATCCGTCGTAATACGAGTTCGCCTTGTTAATACGGTGAGTGAATTGAATCACACATGTGAAATCAATATTCCTAGCATTTGGTGAAAGAAATTAATTTCCCCCCCCATTCTTACTGTGTTTGGAAATTGACAGTTTTGCTGACATGCGAACTTTATGACATCATTCTGACGTTATTCTATATAATGTTGTACTTGAAAAGAAGTTTCAATGTGTTGGTATATTACCATGACATGAATAATTCCTTAAACGTCTACTACACTGAAACATAAATGACAAATTCCACTGACCCTCCAGGATTGAACCTGGGACCATTGATGGATTGTCAGTTAATTTTTCATTGACTTCATTTATGAAGGGAGGTTGGTAATTAGCCCCGCCCCCCCAGTGTCTGTGTCCAAAAGGTTAAGTTATCTAGTATGGTTCATTGTCTCCCACATACTTTCCAATGACTGATTTCAATGGAACTTGACGGCATTGAGACTTGACCAAAGTTGCGCGCATCACCATAAAACAACAAAAGATGGGGGGTCGAGGGTCATCAAAGTGTCATTGGGGACTTTTAAACACTGAATGTTAACATTTACATGTTGGTCCACATTATCACCACATCGAAAATTTCACAGACTTGAACACAGTAACCCCTGTTCTACCTACCGCAGCTGACTTCTTTACATTAAGTCCTGCCATAATTACCCCCCGGGTAATTACAAGTTTGTTGCTTGATTTACATTTATAGTGCTCATTTATTTGTGTGAGTAATTGCATCTGAAAGCCTTTGCAAATATTCAATAATATTACATGTTCCCTTTTTGACATTTTACTTCCATCCAGCAGGAGCAGTGGCAAGGATAGAAGGACAAAGAGGTATGTTAACTCATGTAGTAACTTTCCTCATATAGTTTATTAAGAACTCACCTCTCAATAAGAGCAGGCTTTAAGTCAAAGAGTTGTATATATAACTACAACAGGGTTAAAAATGACTTAGACAGGAGATATGGTACGCACACCTCATTTAAGCGCAACAATCTCCGCAGAGGTGTAGCGCATTCTTTGACCAATTACACATCGCAAAAGGAGGTGCGATGTTCCTCCTGTCTCACGCAGTCCACACTCATGTGTGCTCAATTCTGTCCAAAAATTATTAATCAGACTGTAGGGTTACTGTACTGAGTCAGGTATAGTGCCACTGTTTTTGACATAAAATGTAGTAGGAATTTAGGGTGAAACTATACTGTTAATAGTTCATGGTTCAGTCAGTAATTGTATTTCTGAAATTTCAGTTGATTCTAATATTGTGTTTGATGTTATGAGCAACTGATTATCACAGCATCCCATAGGCCACTGACACTATTGTAATTGCTCAAATTAGATCATCTGAATTTCATGCAAAAGAAATGGAATCTGCATTTTAGATTAGAAACTTACATTAATTAAGCCAATGGTTCATACGAAATGTTTAAAATTTCAAATTTGTCAAGGTAATTGGGGATGAGGCCATGTATCACAAAATGCCCCTTAAAGCCTCACCCCCACAATAAAACCCTATTACTGATGAACCAGTAAAATTACAATTCCTTTGCACAGTTCAGTAGCTTTCATTTTGGGTATGATACATGAACAAGTACAATCCACTGAACTGTGGTGGATGAGCATATTGCCTAGGCATATTGTAGCTTATAGTTTGTGGTATTCAATGATTTTACAGTATAGTGAATAACATTGTTTAGATCTACAGTTTGCAACACAGACTAAATGGATTGGTTCTCCAATCAAAAGTATTAGGAGTCAAAAGATGGTGATTAAAGCCTGGCAGGCTTAGTGCAATACTAATGTTTATTAAATCAGGTACTGAAATGTGATTTAGATTGTAGAAGCGACTATCCAGTTGTTTGGTTGTGATATTTTTTTGCTCTCCTCATCCAGAATTGCTTACTTGCTATGATACCATACTAGCAGGTAGAAGGTTTAGGTTACAAGCCTGAAGAATGGAAATGGAGTACAGACTTTTTTTATTGATAGAGTTTAGTGCATTAGGACCTAAGCAAAATTTATTGCCAAAAATTGTTGCAAAATTGTTACAGTGCCATTTTTGAAAATCCATAATGGCTGATACCATGTCGAAATCCCTTATAATCCTTTAAGTATTCCGATAGGGACACTATTCGGTACTCGGTGTTTTAAGCACGAGAAAGTGTTGGACAAGTATTTATCATTACATCCCATCAAAAAATCCCAATATGGCTTGCTCAAAAGTCCAAATATGCTCTCGGATCATTAAAATGAATCTTAATACTCCATTATACCTATTTACGCTACTTGAATACATGCGAAACTGAACACCTAATATGTTCTGGCAGGTGTCAAAAATCTGTTACAGTTGATCACACTCTGCAAGTGTTACTTTTAAAAACTCTTAGAATGCATTTCCCAAAGCATCGAACACGTCAAGTCTGCACATTTTGCAGTTTAGAGCTTAATTCCAGTGTCTATAGATATGCTTTATGCTTTACATTGTGAGAGATACATGTATTTGATCAACTAGAAACCTTATTGGCATTTCTCTGTAATGGAATTTTCAAAAAATTCAGATGGGCAGCCATTACAGCCGCCTTTAAAAAATAGTAAAACCTACATTATCTGGTATTAATTGTAGTTACATCAACTAATTATTATTATAAAGGTTGGTGAAATTAGGTATGGGATAAGTATTTGACCATTTCCATTCTTATCTGGAATTTATGTTTCTTAACATGCAAAAAAAATGTTAAGATGGGGGCCAATGTGGCTGCCTTTTTACCTTCTTTTAAAACTAATAAATACGATAGATCTGTAGCCAATAATGTATGATTTGACCCCAACACAAATTGCAACAAGAAACAATTTTGGTGTTAAATACTCTGAAATAGTCCAAAAATACTATTTCAAAGTCTACCAAAATCAAACCTAGTGGAAAATGTAGAATAAGGGAGCAACGTTTGTACAGGGGTAAAAAATTAGGAATTGTTCGCATTTGATTTAAATGATGATTTAAAATTATTGGGCATCCTAAGGTAAAAAGGTATGTGCCCTATCTACGCGTTTTATAGTTTAGTACAATAGGCTCATAACAGTTCAAGGTCAGTCCTGGGGTAAACACACCATAGAATGGTCCGATTTTGATCGGACTGTTTGTAAATCTTTAAATTGTCCCACTAGATAACTGTAAATGTAAATAGATTCTTTTTGAAACTTTCTATATAAGAATTACAGAGCGACTAGTGACCTCCCATAGACCGCTGTAGCCCCCATCACATTTTGCGTTCATTAGGCCACGAAGATAAGATGTGCAACCGTATATTTTCGGGTTTCTGTATCCATTAGACGAACAATTTGATTCACGGGCATGTTTAATAAGCGCGGATTATCTGAAAATCTATCCCCATTGTGACCTGAACCTATTTTGACTCATATCTCTTGAACTGCAACCTGGGGCAGATATGGCTAACTAAACTTTTTTTTAATCCTGAAATGTAACCAACATGTTGGCATCCTTTTCGACGCGTTTGATCGCTTTCCTATTTTGAACCTCCTGTATAAACCTTGACTCCCCCCGTAAAATATAGTTCGCACTCCTTTGTTTTAGTAGACGTTTGATATGTTGTTTTTAAGGCATTCTCAATACAATTCTGTTGGATTGATCTGTTGCATTATTGTTGGGTAAAGGCAGCATTCATTCTATTTTGACTGCCTACTGTGTTGTATTTAAGTTAAACACCCCAGAATGATTATTAAAGTTTAAATTAACGTATAGATGTATTCCATTGAGCATTAATACTCGTATCTGGTTATTTGTTTGACAACATACTTAAAATTCAAATGACGGCGCAGTATATTATGACTGTATGACAATTCGTAGGTTTTAAAGATCTTAAAAGGCAGCCATATTGGCTTCCATCTTGATTGCTAAGCTTGTTAACACACTGAATGTCTAGTATGAGTCCTATCTGGGTATAGAGCGCAGAATTATGCCTCTGGGGGCGGGGGGGGGGATGCACAAATCTTGATGATTTATGGTCACTTGAATGATTTTCAGGGCATTATTGGGTTTTAGGTGGCCATATTGGATTTGATGTTAATGTGTGATCAAAATCACGTCACTAACGCGGTCCTGTAAAAGATTCTTCGTGCTTTAAAAACCTGGATCTAGTGCATAAGATTATGGCCATTTGAATGAATTTGAAGAGTATAGTGGCCATATTGGATTCTAGAAAATGGCACTGCTCGAAATTTTGCACCCCTCCAGAAATTAATAGCTTAGGTCATCATGACAAAAATCGATCAATAGAACAGTCTGTACATCCATTTCCACTCCTGTGGCCCACAATTCTCCTGACTAGACTGTGTTTTTTCAATGTACATATGTTGAGCGCCTTCCTATGTATGCCAACTATATTTATCAAGGATGTATCAGGTGTATCTCCTGATAAAATTTGTGTAAACCGTTTGCAGACATTTGATAGATTTTTAAGATTATAAATATTTTAAATCAGAAAACAAATTTGTATTAAATCAGAAAGAGGCCTTGTTTTCTATCAGAAACCAAATTTGTAAAGTGTTTTTGTGCAATAACAAGTGAAAAAGTTATGTTTTCAATTCATTTTAACAGGTCGTTCCAACATTGGTGGTGGAGACTCTGGTACAGACAGACTAAACCAGGCCTATGCGTACATGATAAATTCCTATGTACTTCATTGATCATGTAAGTGTCTTATGAGTAGGTATTAGACCATCAAATGGAAGTGTTGAAACACGGTTACTGTGGAAGCAATTCAGTTTAAGAGATGCATGAAACACGATTCGTATGAGTAAGAGTGTTGTATCTAGCAATTTTAAAGACACTATTAGTAATCCACCCGAAGAGGTGAAAATATTTGAAATTTGCAGGAATAGCTTAAAAGTGAAGGATAGGACTGCAGGACTCTAATAAGGTATATTTTCCAACTGAAACATTTACAGAAAAGGGAGAAAAAGGCAGTGTTCAAAGATATGAATCTCCATTAAATTGCGTGTTGTAGTAAGTGTCGGTACGAACTGTAATGACTTAAATATCTGATTCTATACTGCCCTCCAGTGTTGATACGTAATTCCATGGGATGCGATCGCGCATGCGTATACCAGAAGCGATCGTCTTTTTGGTTGTACCAGACAAGCCCAGATTGTGTGTGCAAAAAAGGGCAAAATTGCAGATTTTAGATCGCCTTATTACTAATCCACCAAGGCCAGATGGCAAAAGGTGATAGAGAATCAAAGGGTGTCGATGACACTCAGAAACAAAGAATAATACGGGAAAGGATCGATGACAATCCCAACCATGTCGGGGCTAAGCCAAAGAAACCGCCACAGTCAAGTAGCACACGCGGTAGCAAGCCACATACCGTCAGTACCCCACCTCAAGAGAGCAATGCCTCACTCAGTGCTAATTTAGCTTTATTGTCCACAAATATGGTTACATTAACTGCCGAAGTTGGCAAGCTAACTGCTGCACAGAAAATGCAACAGGAACAGAGCCTAAATTATGGGCGTTCGTATCATGAGGGGGACTATTTTTATCCCGCGGATGAACAGGGAGGTTATTACGATCCCACGGAAGAATATTATGCGGACTATAGTGCGCCGGCTCATGATTATGACCCGGATGCTGGTGATGCAATCAGTGAGGTCGGCCATGATGTGACCTCTGTTGACAATAACAACAACAGTTCCGAGCAAACTTGCATGACTGGCAAGGATGAAAATGATACGGAAATCGTGAGCAAGTTCGACAAATATTTGCAAGAGTTTGAAACAGAAAAAGAAGAGACTTGCGATCCGATTGCAGACAAGTTGGCTAAAGGAGTGGACAAAATGTTTGCGAAAGGCATGACTTACGAGCTTTTTAAGTCGAAGACTGCCGACGTGAAAAGACATAGAATTGCAAAGACGCTAACCACAGTGAGAGTTGACGATATGTTTTGGGAACTTGTTTGAAAAGTCAAACAAAAAGTTTGATGAACGCTTGCAGGTTGTGCAACTAGCTATGGCCAAATTGGCTTGTAACACTGACACGTTGGTGGATCAATTGCAGAAAGACACAGAAATGGATTTGGTGAAATACACAACAAGAATTCAAGAGAAAGTGTCGCGAAACATACAGAACTAACCGCACTGGGGATGTCAAGCTTTGTGCTCCTTTGGCTCATGGATTTCACTTCATACATTGTGTCTAGTCGTCGTGAACTGCAAAAGCCGGACGTGGCTTGGAAATATGGAAACATTTTCCCCAGAGTAGAGCAATAATGAACTACCTTTATGGGGTGGAAACTCCAACTGGAGAAAATGATCATACTGGCACCTCAAGTCAAATGGCAGGTCAACTTCGACCTATGGGAAAACAACAACACATGGCATACATGCTGATAAACACATATGCATAGCACCACCCAGAAATACACAAAGTCCAACAAGTGCTTATTATCCACAAGACTACAGTCAGCATATGAAACCAATGCGAGTCGTGGTAGAAGCTGATAACCCGCAGGGGGGCATGGGGCTAGAGATCCATCCCAATAATGCAAGTGCTCGACCCCCGTGTCCATGCAGATGAGAGGCAGGGGCAGGAGCAAACATGTGCACCCACCCGCAATACCGTAGAGGTGAGGTAAGCCTTGGGCTTACTAAGAATACTCACTGTACACCCAACCACCCATTTTGTACAGGTAGAACTGACAGATCAAATGTTTCTAAATGGCAGGAATCACTTAGGATCATGAATTTTACAAACTGTTAAAGGGTGCACCATTGAATTTGTAGATGATATTGTCCCAACGCAGAACGCATACCGATATCTAAATTTAATAACAGCCAAATGCTTGTTTAGATCAGGAAATAGTAATTACTCGAGAAACAGTAGTATGAGGAAGCCTACCAAAACGACTCAATACATATCCTAGTATATTTTTTTTGTGTTCCAATAAAGATGGGCTCTAAGATCTGAATTGTGGAATGGAAAAAAATCAATGAGCATGTACATACAAGCCAGTTTAAATGGAAACCTTTGATATGGCAATAAAACTCATCTCAAAAAAAAGATGTTTTCTGGCACAATATGTAATTGGAAGATCTTATTATGGTGTACCAATGCATGAGTCATTTAAATACCTGCGATTCATGATGGATAAAACAAGCTCTATCAGTTCACAATATGGTTCCAACTGGATTATCTCTTGAATCACAAGAAAAATACACAAATTATGACAGCCATTTTACGCTACTTGAGACAAAGCAGTGCATACGATAACTGTTTCTAGATGAGTGCTGAATAGGAGCGACAACTAATGTAGATTTGGAATCTGTTGAACATGTGTGAAGCATGTTACATGACTAGGATTGTAATCAATTGTGAAAAGTCTGTGTTAAAACCAGTGCAAGAAATTGAGCATTGGGTTTTCAGATAACTCAGATTTAATGACTGTCTCTCTACCCAATGCTAATGTTAAACATTGTTATTTTATTGTCAAGATATGATTGGTAAATCAGAAGACACCATCAGAAATGTACCAAGGTGACGGAAGTGATTAGCTGGCATGTTTTCTGGCAGTGCAGTAGGGCCGCACCTACATTACAGAAATTTGGAATTTGCTAAAGATACCATTGAATTTAGTAGACGTAAATTGATGTACAAATGACAATAACTAATAGGCTTAAGGAAGAAACTATTTTGGTGGTTAATCACCTCAGAGTACAGAATAGCAAATAATAATGAGAAAAGCTGATTAACTATTACTTCTGATGCCTCCATGGGGAGGATGGTGAGAACTTGTGGTGACGAAATAACAGGGGGCGGTGGGGACAACTGGACATGAGGCAAAAGCCACATATTAATATTAGAGTTGTTGGTGCTTTCTTTCTTTCTTTCCATTCTTTCTTAACGTTTGGAATCATTTAATTATGCTGATACAACGGAAATTGTGTACGATTTGCTATTGAATAAAAACACACTATCAGAAGCCAGCGCATACATTAATCATATGGGTGGAAACCAGTTAACCATTAAAATACGTAGCAAAGGACTTATGGGATGGTGTTTTATTGTTAAATCGTGTGTGGGGTGGAGGCAGTCATTATGCCGGTGTTTCAAAATACAGAAGCTGATTTGGAAAGTAGACTTTTCTCAACAGAAGTTTGGTCACTCCATGATTATGTTCCCAGTGTTTACAAGATGTTTTTGGATTCCCAGAAATTGACCTCTTTGCTTCACGGATTTGAATGCTAATGTGAACGGTTATGTGTCATTGAGGCTGACCCAAAGGCTGAATTTGTTGATGCTTTTCACAAACTTGTCAGATTTTTTTATGCTTATGTTTTTCCACCTTTCCAAGCCTCATAAATCGGAAGAGTACTGCAGAAGTTGAGAGACGGAAGCAAGTGCACTGTTGACATACCATACTGGCCAACCCAGCCGTGGTTTTTACAGTGTTTGTGGAATTCTTTACGCGTGACAGACCAATTCAACTCCCTCAGGGCTAAAAATTTGTTGGAGTACCACGGAATTTGCACCCCTAAAAAAAAAGTTAAGTTTATAAAGCAGGTCCTTATCATGAATCTACTCATCATCAATTGTCAGAGCGAGCATCTAGTATCATGCTCAATGCATGGAAATGTGTACCCACAAACAGTAACTCGGTTTAACCTTAAAAAATGGAGAGCATTTGTGAAAGAGGAAATATTACATTATGCCAAATGTTGCTGAAGTCATAGAGTTCTGACACAGCTGTCTGACACTGGTCTTGGCCTCCAGTGCTATCAACAACAGCACCAGTGCTTTATGACAGATCATTATTTGGAAAGGGCATAGCACCATAGGGTCTCATCCATGGGTCGTGAAGTTTCTGAAGGGAGTAAGTCGCGCGATAACTCCACCCCCAGGTACCTAATACATGATACTCTGGATGTTTCATTTTAATTAAATTACTTAAAACACATCCCTTTCACCATGCGTAGTCTCTCATTGAAGATGCTTACTCTAACGGTTGGCATCTACTATACTTTGCTTGTAGCTGGCAAGGTCCACAGACGCTTGCTTGTTTTAATACTGTCAAGTATGAGAAAAGCAAAATCAAAATTCTGTTTCCAATTGGGGACAGCAGATCTCAAGCAGAGCAGATCGGGATATACTCCTCCACTGATAGAGCTGAAAGTACAGTGAATCGATGGTTTGTATGTGTATAAAGCTGTCTCAAAAAAAATGGCTACAATCAAAAAACCGATTTTTTTCAATATTATATGTCAACATAGTAATAAGTCGTTTTGTACATCACATTAAAGAGGAAAAAGGACCAGGGCTTTCCAGGATTTTTTGTTGTCATATCATTTGCTGTTCAATCCAGAGAGAAACTTCAGTATGCTGCGGAACACAGAATCGAAGGTTTGGGCCCACTTTTGGTGAGTTGAAAACGCGTGACGAATTGTTAAACATAAGTTTATTCACACTTGAGCAGAGATGAACATCTTTAAAAAGGATTCACTTCAAAAGAAACTCTAAAACAGCTACGAAGGTGGAGGAAGTTATGATCAGTAAGTTCTGGATTTACTTTCTTTAAGATAAAGTGAATCCATTCGACATTACTGTTGTTTGTTAGAACTTGAGAAGAGAACCATGGCGTACAGCTGTGCGTACAGCACCGGGATGGAGAGTTTTATGGTCTTGAAGTATCATGAAAACGCAAATTCCTACCAAACACTGATAATTTGCTTCAAAATTCAAATTTTTTGTTGACTTCAACAATTGTAAATGCACAAAGATGTGCAATATTTTAAACCATTCTTTGGATTGTAGTGTTTATTTTGGTCGCATTACATTCCTTCTGGCATGATTTTAAACAGCTACCAATTTTGTAATAAATTTAAGTTACACTTATCATTGACGTGCAAAAAAAAAATAGTTGTAATTGTTTATTTATTATTATGAAAAGAAGATATTTATCATTGAACGGATATTTTGAACTATTAAAACTTGTGTCGATTAAAAGACTTCTTTGTTTACTTATCTGTGTTTTGTTTCTCTTGTTCAAGTTGCAATCTTTTGTGATGAGCTTCAAGACAGCATAGCATTACTGGGCGAAGCAAACTCTGCCCATGCATAAAAGTGCCACAAAATCGATTTGGTAATCGCACTAGTTGATTAATCTTGGATTGCCAAAAGCAAATAAGATGAAACAAACACCATTGGAAAGCCGGTCTTTGTTCTTTAATATATACCAAGTAAGACGTGACGATTTTGGAAATTTCATATTTAACCAATTTTATTTATGATTGTACCCCCTTTTTTTAGTTAGACAGGCTGTACACTGCACTGGAGGAGTACATAGAGAGAACAAGATCTCTTAGGGGTAAAGAGTCAAGTTTTTGTCGCTACATGCAACCACAGGCGGGTAACCTCATCAACAATTAGTACAGGGAGAAAGGACTGCTATTCCTGGCTAGAGCGGATGTGGCTACAGCGTGTTAAACCACATAGTTTGCGTTATAGTGGTGTGCGCAGATCGCGGACAGTACAGTATGAGTTACTTCCTCAAGGTCAGTCTGAAGTTCCTGGCCCAAAATTTACCATCTTTCCTCAAGTTTCTTGTTTGGAACTTCCCTGATAGGCTTCTGGTGAAATAACACCGTGACCACACGAGTAACTGCTTGATATTTTGTGATTTTTCGTCATCATTGGTGGAATTTGCAAACTTCCTATCGGCCAAGGTGACGAACGATTGGGGGAGTCGCCATTTTAACACGGTGAGCCGTCGGTGGTTTTTTCAACGACCGTCAGAAGGACCCACAGGAAAAATATGACTTGCTAAATGCCAAATTGAGCGGCTGCGCGTAGAAGTAGCGTGTATATGACGGTCGTCTCTTGTGGCCTTATTTTTGCTACGACTACCTTTCCATGATGTGGATAACGGTGAAGTATTGGCTCCTTATTTTTGTTGTGGATGTTACATTTGAGTACCCTTTTTACAACATGGCGGACCTTACAGAGTAGACCTGAAAACCAAATATGCATACAAACATTTAAGTACAAGTTCTTACCAATTCAATTACTCTTATCGTACAGAAACATGAAATTGCTATTGAATGTAATAGGGTTCTTTGCTTATGAGGCAGGGGTTGTGAACTGCAATCCAGGACAGACAATTTAGTCCTACATTCCATGAATTATTTTCACGCCCCCATGTATGTGGAGACCAAAAAGCCATCCAGTGCGACGGTTGTGATGGATGGTATCACACCGCCTGTATGGGCAGGATACCATCTTATATGAAAGTGGCCCTTGAAATTTCCCAATGTCATGGATTTGTTGTAGTTGTGGTGTTCCGAAATTTTAGCACCTCTCTGTCTCGAATGGTCCGTGAGTGATCCAACCTTTCACTGGTTTTGAATATTCTGAAGTGGGTTGATCTGATGATCTCCAATTAGCCACCGGTGGCAACATCATCTCCCCAGAGCTAGGGCAGCCAAAAACACAATCCTAAAATTCATGTCGGTAAACAAAACCAAAGAACAGAGTCCAAAAGATCCCTCAAGGTCATGGTGGTTAATTGCCAAAGCTGTCAAAAATAAGGTAGCAGAATTGTCACCTGCCTGGATACTCACAACCCAGATAGTGTGATTGCCCATCTGAAACAGGGCCTAAACAAAGACATTGGTAATAATGAAATTTTCCCAATAACTATTCAGTTATTCGTACGGATAGGGAGGACTCATACAGGGTGATGCTTATAGCGGTCAGAAATGACATTAATGGCACACAGGGCGAATTAGATCTTAATTGTGAGATGTGTGGGTTCAAATACAAGCGGGGCAGGCAGTAAGTTACTAACATTGGGGCTTTCTTCCGTCCCCTACTTAAAAGTTACAGACTTAAACTATATCAAGAAAATTGAGAGAGTCCATAGATAAAATTAAGGACTCACACGGTGGGAACATTTGGCTTGGAGGCGACTTCAATCTAGGTGACATTGCCTGGCCCCACACAAACGCCCATAGCAGGTGCCAGACTACAAAACGGTTTTTGTCAAAAACTGATTGACATAGCTAGTGATTTAACCTGGAACAAAATTGTTTCTGAGCCCACTAGAAAAGAACGTATCCTCGACTTGTTCTTTACAAACAATTCCACTCTATGGCAGTCATCTCTTATTCCAGCGTGGGTGATCATGAAGGTATACCAATGATCACTGTTAATCTGTACCCCAAAAATTAACCGGGAAAAACCCCACAAGGTGTTATTTACAAACAAGGCTAACCCGAGGGACATGAGGAAGGAAAGCGTTGGAAGATGTTTGGCAACAAAAAAGAATTTGTGGAAAAGAACTCACACCGGGGAGACGTTGAATCTCAGTGGTCCCAGTTCAAATCGAAGTAGTGACTATCTATAATGAAAACAAAATACATTCTTCAAACTTGATCTAGAAGGGAACAAGTTGACCATGGATAAATCTCTGTGTGCAAATGAAAGTGGAGGCGCAAACAACGGGCCTTTAACAAAGCACGCAAATCCAAAAAGGAGGAAGACTGGCATTGTTTAAGAGCTCAGGAAGGACTCACACAAGAGACTAGAAAGGCAATAGATCATATATCAGAGATGTTGGGTTGGTAGCAATCAAAAAAACAATTCTGGTTCTTTGTCAAAAAACTAAGGAAAGAGATTACCACAGGCATCCCCGCACTTAAGAACCCGGGTGTCCTAATTCCGAAAATGTAAGAAAGACGATATTTTAAACGGTCAATTTAAATCGGTTTTACTCGTGAAAATATGGATACATGCATGGATATAAAACCGAGTGTTATCCACAGATCGGCGATATTACCATCTCGCCACAAGGGAATGAGAAGTTCTTTTGAAATTAAATCCAAACAAAGCAACTGGGCACGACGATTTGTCCTCCGCGGGTCCTTGAAGGAGTTTGCGCCTTGAAATAGCTCCTATTGTGTCAATTCATATTCCAAACATTCTCTGGGATACTGGTCGCCGCCAACACTGAATGGAAACCCGCGGCAATATCACCAATTTCAAAAAGGGGGGAGCGTACGAAACCAGTAACTACCGTTCCTTCTAATTAACTCTGTGTCATGCCAAAAACCTTAGAAAATGTAGATGCCTTCGCACTCATGCAACACTCAACACACATAAACATTTGACCACAACAACAACATGGTTTCAGGGAGCTCACTCTGGTGAAATAACACAATGATTCAGACAATCCTGACTTTGCCACCTCACGTAATAACTGCCTACAAACAGACGTCATCATAAGGGATTTTTCTAAAGGCTTTTGATTGTGTACCCCATAACCGGCTATTGCTCAAACGAGCACAGTATGGTGTTGGTGGCAAAGTCAAACGTGGGTATCAGGTTTCCTCAAAGATCGGACACAAAGAGTGGTAATAGGAGGGGGCACTCAAATTGGGCCAGTGTTGATTCGGGGTTCCCCAAGGCGGACTGTTTTAGGTCCCTTCTATTTGGCTTACATTTAACGAATCTGCAGATGGTTGCATTCAACCGTGCGGTTTGCAGATGACTGTGTGTTGTACAAAAATATCAGTACACCACAGGATGCAAATTCCTTCCAACAAGACCTGCGATTTACTTTATAATCTTACAAGAAAACAAATTAACACCACTTTCTCGGGGATAGACATACCACACAGATTTGAAATGGAACTCACACATAAATCGTTTTATCACCACAACTGCTAATCATACATTGGGGTTTGTTCGCAGAAATCTGCGTTCCTGTAATAAAGAACTCAGACAGAAGGTCGAAAAAATTCAGAGAAGAGGTGCACGGACGCGTATTTAATAATACAACTGGAAGGCAGTGTTTACTGAGCCTAATGAAACTCTCCAAGGGGATCATGTCAAACGGAGAAAGAAAAGTCAGCGGACTCGCATTACTCCATAAGGCCATAGGGGGGCATTCTCGCCATACCAGCGCAAAAACTACCCCTTTTTTCAAGGGGGGGCCGGGCTCAACGGCCAGTACACGTCGGTCAAAGCTAATAACTATACTTGAGCCACAACACCAGAATAGCTGTCATAAAACTCTTCTTCCAAGATGGAATGATCTACCTGAATCAATGACACCATACCAAATCCAAGTGCTACAAGTATGTGTGGCCTGAAATCACTTCAGAAATAAAGGACAACAGTTAGATTAACATCCTTTTTGCGCACCACCATATCCTTGTCGCTTGTTCCTGATGGAAGGTGAGCAGTATCATCGTAAACGTAAACGTTCAGCAGCAACCTCAAAAAGGCTCTCAAAGTTGGAGGAAATATTGACCAGAGATAATCAGTACGGCAGGGCTAGGAGTAACGCACAAACTTTTGGCAAATATTACAATAAGAAAATAAGTCTTCGTGCACCCTGGGTGAAAAGGTGTTGCAGGCTGAATGAACAGTCTGTGAGTTGGAACATTTTGCCATAGAAAATGACCTGACATGGGACATTGTTGTTTTTCGGCCAGCGATTTTAAAGTATATTTGAACAGTTGATGGAACGTTAGATTGAAGTTCCTGCTTGAAAACTGGAGTTAAATATTTCTTGTTGAATTTGAGCAAATCTAGTGAAAATAGATTGCAGTTAGTATAGACAGTTTCAAAAGAATTACAAATTTTCATGTGAGACCTGAGAATACAGGTTTAAATTGTTTGCATGAGGCATAGAGCAGAATTTAGATTAATACCAGGATAAGGAAAATATAGATTACGTGGCAGTTAAATTGGTCAGGACAAAAACAAACAAAACAAAAAAAAAAAAAAATTTTACAAGTATGAGATATTGACTGCACATGTTTTCTGCATAAACAGAATGCAATTATGACTAGATTGATTTCAGCAGTTACCTTGGTAGTTGGGCATGCAGCAGATAGACTTGATAATGTTTGCAAGATTGAAAAAGTTATCGAATTAAAGTGCATTTTTTGCATGCTTGAGACTGAAAATTGCATCAGCTAACAAAGAATAAAATGTTGAACACTAGAATCAATTTGGTTAATTCTTCATATGGGTGTGTACAGGTTACTTAGTCAAGGGAGAGGATGTGGATAGATACGTTTTTCATGGGCCGATCCAGGTTGCTTTGAAGTCCATGGAATGAAAGTATCAACAAGTGGCGGCCAGTTAGAAGTGAAAAATAAACGAAACTACTGGAAGTTGAAGTTTGATTGTAGCTCATACTGCTCCTCGTGCTTGAGATAGTAATGACATCCAACACCCTCCCACCCAGTGAAATTATGAGAAAATCAGTTAATTGTTTTTACTGGGACATCCAGTGGATCTGTCCCATATTCGTTAAAGTCTGGTATACGCATGCGCGATCGCATCCCATGTAATTACTAATATCAAGCACTGGAGGAGCAGTATAGAACTACAATCAAACTTCAACTTCCAGGTAAGTTTCGTTTAATTTTTTCAACTTTGTCCTTATTAGGTTGCATTTGGTCTTAATCCCCTTGTTAGATATTTTAGGATACCTATACTTGTTACAAAAATGCAAAAATCAGATTTTTGATTTAGCAATCACTGATATTGCCTTTAAGTCTTCATATGAAAACATGAGTCATGACCACTGATCTCTACACACTGGATAGGCTATCGCCGCTCGACCGTGAGGAAACCGGAAATTGCACGGCGGCCCTTTTGCTCTACCCAAGAACCCGATAGTGCACGTACAAAGGAATAGGGGGAACTACGGAAAAGGGACAGAATTAGGCGATTAATTGCGCGTATGTCAGGTTCTGCCATTATTGGTTTGATTTTCGAGTATGGGCGGGTATGTTCGAAAAAAATGAGTCAAATGTTTTAACAAAAGTCTTTAAAAAGTGTGATTTCAGGTTTTCTGCTCACAGACACAATAATTAATGCAGTAGGCCTAAGTGCTTTGACTATTCACAGATATATTAGAAGTATTTAATCCTCCTTCAATATTTTTTCCACTTTACTAACCCCCCTTCTGAGTCCGAAATTACTATTTTTTACACAGAGCGTTAGTGATGTTTTTGAGTAAAATTTGAAAAATATTAATTTTCCACCCTATATCATGTATTTTCACTAGTTCCTTAAACTTATGACGTCATATTGGAATGTTGGTACTTATGGAAAGAGAAAACACAAAGCTATCTTGTGGTACCCCAATTTGTAGGAATCGTATGTGTAAAATGGTGGTAATCCCCCCCCCCCCCCCGCCCATGAGGGAAATTGTTATTAAAAACTGGCTCAGGTAGATGAGAGTTAGTGAGATAGTGTGGGTTTAAATACAGCTGGCAGGCTTTAAGAGATTTGGGGGCATACACGTTCTATTTTATAAATATTACTTGGAACAAAATTCCTGGTGGGGTTCTTGAATTTTGGTCGGGGACCAATACTCGTTCCAAAAAAGAGCGACTATATAGCTGCAAATGCGGGACCTCTAGCGGTATAAAATTCACAATAATGAAGTTCTATAGGGGTATCAAATTCAGTTGTTGATTGTGACTGGTTCATTGATAAAAATAGGAAAATGTAACCTAAACATATCAGCAAAATAAACCCAGAGTGTGTAATTCTTATTGCAGTAATAAGCCAAAGTGCTTTTTTTTGTATTGGCTATTTTAAAGGTATTTTAGTCACGTATTGAGAACAGGTCCCGCAAGGGGTATAATTTTACTGCAAATTGGTCCCCTTATTTAAAAAAAACCATGAAAACTAGTATAATTTCACAAAAATGGCTCTGTTAGACTCCCGTTAGGGGGTATTTTCACTGAAAATTGGTCTTGTTAGCATTTTCGGGGGGGCGTTCCAATTTAAGAACCCTGGATATGGAGGGAGTGGCATACCCAACAAACCCCTGAACCCCCACTACCCCCCCCCCCCCCCCCCCCCCCCCATCGATAAAATCTCGTTTTGAAGATGAGGTCAGTATACTGCACAAAATCATTGTTTAAATCAACTTGGAATTAAAAATTGGAGTAACTGAAATTTTAGTCCTTGACCTTGGGATTCTAGTGACACTGTTTGTGATAAATGTAAAAATTACAAGTATCCCTTAGGCCTAATTGTGAATCCATTTCTACATGTATCCAGCGAAAGACTCATGAATTATACTATTATTTAGTGAACTAGAAGTTTTAGCACTCCATACTAGTATTCCCATGGAGTTATATCCTTTAGAGCACAGCACTATAGTCTAGCTACAGTGTGGCAATGCACAAGTGCATGACAGTATTATATACAGTGTTATATAGGCTACGACGTGTACCCACCAGTATCATCACAAATCGGTTGCAAAATTGCCTAGAATACATTTGTTTACTTCTACCCACAGTTAATTACAGGCAAAACGGGCAACAAACTCCATACAAATTGCAAACGCATGATATTTTTTCAAATATTGACCAGGAAAGTACTTTATAAAGGCTAAATGTATACTCCTCCCATAGAAACCCGTGCAAACCGAGTGAATGTTTTGGGTAGAGCAAAAGGGACACTGTGCAACTTCCGGTTTCTTCCGGCTCGCTATCCAATCGCGCGGAGATTGCCTTAATATCCAGTGGGTAGAGATCAGTGGTCCATACAGCTTGATTTTCTACAAGCGTTTCCTTGAACTTGAGTTGATGCCTATACAGGTATACAGGGCCCCCCCCCCCCCCCCCCCTTCAATCCCTAAATAGCCAACTGTGGGTTGCAGTGACCGCTAACATTATGTGGTTGTATCACAGGGTATGAGAGACATTGACTACAGGTAAGAGAAGATGATTGTTTTGAGCAAATACTGAGATTGGAATTATATGATCCTGTTGACAAGATTTTCACAAGGCAAGTTTAATTCAAGGAAAAAATCTATTACTACTTAAAAAATGGATCAATCGTCATGGGGTTGTCCGCCTCCGCGTGTGCTAACGAGGTTACTTGTTGTGACTACAATTCCTTATGTATGCTTTATTAAGTCATGAATGTCTTGTGTCTAATTTTGATATTTTGTGTCTTTTTGCATACTCGTGTGTTATTTTAACAAAAGAAAAGTCACACAGTATACCTGCCTTAACATGGCTGTAGGCTTAGCATTTTGTTATGCTTGACACATGGAGCTGATACTTGGCATAAGGTAGGGCAGGACAGTTGACATTTGTTACAGGGGGGTTTAATAAGAGTGACCCAGAAGGTTAAAGGTACCTAGAAGGCCAATTTAAGGAGTTTTTATAGAAATTTCCAATCTGTTCTTGTATGTCGTTGTCTATGCATTCATTATGCTCTGCTTCCTATGGGTGTTGGGTGTATGTTGGCATGAAGTAGAGGAGGAAAGATGACATTTTTATCAGGGTTTTAGAGTGGCTAGAAGTTCGAATGTCATCTAAAGGTCAATTAAGGGTCAAGGTAGGGGAGGAGAAGAGTCTGAATTTTGTTAAAGGTCAACACGGCATAGGTCAAAGGTCACTTATGCGGGACAATGCAATATTTTAAACAAAGTATGGAATCCTGCTTGATGTCCAGAGTTTATTGTATGGGTTTTCTCTGTTGCTTACACTTTCTTAATAGCCGTGTCCACAATGGTGGGCATGCATTTGATAATGGTGATATTCCATGGACAGGAAACCACATTGCTAATGTTGAGATCATCTGCTTATGTTTGGTAGACATCATATTCATAACTTTGCAATGGCTGGGATTATTAACCTACCTGGGCATGCGCGTAAAGAAGAGACTTGTTCAAATAAATAAGAGTATTCTTTTCAAGTTAATTCACATATTTTAAAATAATTTGGATGATTTTAGTTGTACAAATTAGTCAGCAATGTTAGGAAATGTACAATACGATATATAAGTATGATTCTGATGCAACATGATGCAAAACAGACTTACGTTGCCAATAATCAACTCCTCAGTACATCAGAGATGTAACTTTCTGGAAATTTCTGGATTTTTTGCATAAATAAAAAAAAAAAATGGAAATGTAAAAAAAATTATAAATTTGTGTCAATTTTTGAGATCACCTAGATAAGTTGATGGAAATAAGAAATAGTTTTGAGCATCTGATATGTTTAGTTATCATGTTATTCAATGCACATTGAGTCATTGAATGGCTAATGCCTAGTGGCCTTTCTTGTCCTTTACCTTTGAAAAAGAACATGTGATATAGTCAAAATTATTCTTTATTTTAATCATTTTACCAATGTGAATAATTTGAGATTTTTTTACAAAAATGGGAGCAAAATTTTGAACCCCAGTACAACTAGAAAAATGACTTTTTGGCTATTTTCAGCATTTTAACTCCATAACTCCAAACTAAATGTTGTGCATGAACATATTGTTGGAAAAAAAGCAAAATGTCATGCTTAAATAACATACAAAGTTGGAATTCTCATTGTCAGATACCTGATTGTATGTGCATTCCATTTTTATCCCCCTGGCTTGAAAAAGCAGAGGGGGATATTGCGAGGGTGCGCATGTCCGTATGTGTATGTATGTATGTGTATGTATGTATGTGTGTTCCAGTTTGGTTAGGTTTTCGTTTTTCGCGTCTCCTTCGAAAAGTTTAAGTCCAATTTAAACCAGACTTGGGGTGAAGGTGCAATAGGGGTTCCTTCATATGTGGATGATGTCAAAGGTCATGAACCAAGGTCAAAGGTCAACTGAGGTCATGTTCCAGTTTGGTTAGTTTGTTTTTCTGGTCGTCTTTGAAAAGTTGAAGTCCGATTACAACCTAACTTGGGTCGAAGGTGCAATACGAGTTCCTTCATATGTTGTTGAGGTCAAAGGTCACATACCAAGGTCAAAGGTCATCTGCGGTCATTTCCCCCTTTAATTAGGCTTTCATTTTTCAGAAACTGCTACATTTCTAGATATTATTCCATGAGAACAATTTATTGAATTTTGATGCCCTGCAACTGACAACTGTGCCAACCAACCACCTTGTGTATACTACCATCTTGCCAGGGGGATCGCGTAAGTTTACTTGCTGTATTTTCTTATTTATTTTCATTAATGTATTGTCTTATTACAGTTCCTGATGAAGTTCAGAGATGCTGCAGGCAGGAATAATCTGGCCAAGAAAACATTGGTGGATGAACGATTCCTGATTTAATGTGTGTCTAGCAACTGTTGCCTTGTACCAACTTGCCTTTTGTCTCCATTGTGCAATGTTATTATTAAGTCAATTTTGAGATTCCAAAACGTATTCAAAGACGATTGTTGAAAGCGTACATTAATGTTAGAATTGGAGGTACCACAACATTGGCAACAAGATCATAACAGCTTTTCTCTCATATTGGCAGGTATGCCAGATTCCTGTACCATTAGAAAATTCAGGATAAGAAAAGGTGCTAAGGTGATATGGCCAATGTTTAGAGGTTGTCTTAGGAATATTAAGCTTATACTTTGTTCATCACTAAATAGGCAAGACTCTTCATACCGAGAATTGATAGAGATAATGCGGGCGCAACTGCAAGAGCTTGCAAGCAACACTATTGCAGGAGACACAGTGTGTGATGTATGCGCTGCGCACTCTTGTGGCAAGAGGTGTGCGTGTACAACAAAAGCCAAATAATTTTGGCCTATTAGGTGATGAACAAAGTATAGTAATATTAACCCATCAGCACTACATGCCGATTGGTCGCTATGTAACTTGCGTAATTTCTTTAACCAACCAGCAACATGGTAAGAATGATGTTAGGGTAGAAGGGGACTAGAGCTTAAATATTTGAAAGCTGCATTTCAACTGGTTATTAGAATGAATATGTGATGTATTTAGCCAATCAGAAATGATGTATGAAAGCTGGTAGCCTTTAGATGGTAAATACTTGTGTAACAGGATGGTGAAAGCTTTGCATCCTTCAAAGTCCTAGAAGTGATTACGTAAGTTGAAAACCGTTGTGCTAGGTTTGTAGCGCTATGATTAATGTACGTGAAGAGTAGCAGGGTAGAATGCTGAGAATGAATCAGTAGTTTTCTCTGGAATTTCTCTCTACTGCCATTGTATTCCATATTGAATTGTGTATACATGAACCAAACACCTTGAATTTGAAGAAAAGGGCTACTTTTTTTTTCAAGTCTAAACAAATTTGGTTAAGTTCTATATATGAATGCCATCATACGGTAGTTTCTACTAGTACAAATGAGTAAAATCTATAGTTAGCAACAGAATTAAATTTGTAATGTTGCATTAGCTGAGCAGATAACTATCATATTTTGCCACAATTGTGCACTTTGTGATACAAGCACCAAATTTGGCACATCTACTGTTTTGGAGCCCCTCTACCCAAAAATAATGTTAGCCAAATTAAAATCCAACATGGCGTCCATCGCCGCTGTGTGACAAAATCTGATTGTAATTGATTAACAGGGATGCATCAGTCATATAAGTATCAAAATCGTTATACTTCTCGGTTTGGTAATTAGATTACAAACTAAATACCCTAAACTTTTAAAAATAACAGCCGTTTTTCAAGATGGCCTTTTTTACAGAAATTCTAATCTTGCCACTTTATGATGAATGTTAATATCGCAAGGCATTTGGCTCATACAAGCAAAACATACACATAAATACCCCCAATTTGTGTCTTAAATCAATATAGAACATAAATATATACTTGTAAGGTATTTTTAATTCAGATGGCTTGCCATTTAAAAAAAAAGAGTCACGCACGGGGGATAAAATCGAGTGTTGTCATTGGTGCATGTTTCTCACGCACAAATTATATGATAATTTTCTGACTTCTAAATATTTATTTTCAAATGGTTTTGTTGCTTTTTTCTATTTTTTCTATATGCATTTTCAAGGACAACGATGCTGGCATTGCTGCGATGGTGATCACTTTTTCAAGATGGCTACATTTATGCTGTGGCTATTTCAATGGCATAATTAGATGAAGGTCCACATTGAAGGACAACATGTAATGTCACTTAAATCAATGAACTTAAAAGTTACTAAATATTATTTTACCCAAAATTAAAAAAAAAAAAAAAATCTTCAAATGGCATTAAGGATAGCACTAGATCCGCGCACTGAAAGCGATTCACATCAGTCCTTGCATCACATTTGTCCCCGTGCTCTGTGCAAGGCGTCGCATCCTCATAACACTTGCATCAACCATGACACGTTGTTGAGCATCCACTTTTTGTAAGTTCTTGAACACACAGATGCAATAGGTGGAAGGGCACTCCAACTGTCTTCCACGTGTCGCTTCCCATATCCTCCCAGTCTTTGGGACTTCTGGTTTCAGGTTGGGACCCCGTTATTGACCCAGATCCACCTGATTAGGCAGCCCGCTTGGGTATCCTCATAGCAATGCAGCCCGGAGTAGTGGAATGAGTCAAAGATCTCTGCTTTCCGACAAAGAGTTCTAAACGTGCTTTCATTATTCACTCCTGTAGAGTGCTGGATCTGTCATCCTATGACTGAAAACTTCTCAAGGCTCAAGAGCCTGGTCATCTATCTGCCTAACTCGGCAAAATATTTGACACTTCACCACATACATTCCATGTTTGCCACGCAGACATCTTTGCTCTACACTGAATCAGAAACAATATCCACCCAATAAAGAATGAGATAGCATCCCATTTGTCTTTTCAGGCCTATGGTAGAAATCTCATGGATTGGTATCCATCTAAGGTATGGAAGCTGCCCGAAGGCTACCAAAGTTTCTGCCCCAGCTTCTTGCAGAGTGCATGGTGGCTACGCTATGATTAAAACGTTTATCATTTGCTTTTATCATAAGGCATTTCTTGCCTTCCTTGAACTGTCATGTCTGGCCAGGTACAAACATCTCGGTCTGCCTCCTCCTCTTGGCTACATGGAATGTCATCCAAATTATTGTATTTGGTTGGCTGAGTGCAGCTCCTCCTTTGTCACGCTGACCGGTTGGGCAGTGTCTGTGCTAGCGATTTTGTCTGCTAGGAATGTGATTAACAAGTCGGATCTTATTTCTTGGCATTGCGCATAAAAAAGCTCTTCCATTTTTTTGAGTCTGGTGCTTCCTGTTACCACCCCACCCCTTCTTCTAGCCACCGTCCTCGTTTCAGTCTTAGTTTCAATTTTAAACTGATGGCAGATAGACCAAAGACATGTCTGTTCTCGTGTAACTTGGCCGCTTCGCTTCTACTTTTTTGGAGCACAGTTTCTAGGCTATTCTCAAAGTTGCTAATGTTGTGGAATATAAGATTTATAGAAAGCGATCCATCAACCACTATAGCTGTCTACCTCTGTTCTTTGGTCTGGCATCGTCACCCTCGATTGGCGATTTCAGTAAGATTGATTTTCTGACATGAGTGTAGTTTTCCATTGTCACTCAGAGATGCAGGAACAGTTTGGTTCTCATGCTTCAAAAACTCAGTTTAAATCACCTGTCCTGGTTTGTCATGATTAAAAGCTGTGAAGAATAGATTAAGGCTGCTTTAAAGTGCTTTCCTGCTGGGAATCAGTGGCACCAGATTCTTGAGCGGAAGTTTGCTGTGTTCTTCTTTATAGTTTTTGTAGCTACAGTTGTTGTTCTGGCTCTCTCTAGTCCCTTCATAAATTCATGGATTTTCTTCTCAGTACCTCTCTCATAGTGTGTACTAATAGTTCATGAAACAACTGTTGGAGCAACATCCTTTGTGTCTCAGAAAGCAGGTCAACTCGATCCTCTTGGAAAGGAGTGCCTATATCTTGAAGCACTCTGGTTATTTTTACCAGCTTTCTTCCAGTAAAACATGCTTGCATTGCATTCGTTTGGCTCATTGTGGTTGGTGTTTAACTTTGCAATCTTTTTGCTCCAGCTCTGCCCTCTATTCTAGACCCAAAGGACTGATGCGTCAGGCCCGGCAACCATCCATCTCCTGAGGGCTGATGGATCTTCAGTAACCGCCGATGGCCCCTCCATCACCTTTTATCACTGCATTAGATTGTTCATGGCTGAGCCAATGGCCTTCCTAGAACAGTTGCGGGAGGATTTTGTGTACTACGAGTAACGTTTGCGGACTCTTCATGCGACCTCAGATTACTTTTTCTAGAGTCAGGCATATCCTAGGTGAATTGGAAGCCAACGTTGCATCGTTGAAGTTTTTAGCAAAGAGTAGGGAATCATCTCAGTCAATGGCCTCACATAATCGAGAAAGGTTGGCTTCTCTGAATGACCTTATCAATGCTAGAATTTCCAGTTCCATGGCAAAAATGAGAATAACCAAAATTGGAATTGTGGGACTCTGTTGCTTCCATCTCTCTCTTGCCAGTCCTCCAAACTAACCACATTGTCATCATATCATTTGTGAGTGTCTCACTACAATAGTCATTGTATGCATTCGTCATTAGTCTATGCAGGACTGACTGCTGATATCTTGATGTGCTTTGCGTGTTCTTTTGAACTTTGAAGCTTCAGACGGACTCGCGCTGTACCCAGATGATCCACTCCTTCTTTCAGCAGTGCCGATCCCCCACTATCTTTAAGAAGAGATCCAATTGAGCGGAATGCTGCCATTTCGATATGTAATCCACCGAACATGATACTAACATATCCTCACGTAATTCGCTGGCGCCGCCACTGTATCTGCTTGGCCAATGCATAGAGGTCTGCAGCGAGAACCGTATTTTGTCTTGGCTTCAATGCTACCGCAGTTTCTCTAACTCTGTCCATCACATGCTTTATAGTAGCACCAAATGTTCAGGGTCACGATCCCGTCATCAAAACAAAACAGAACTTAATTTGAGAGCAATTCACAACGGGAACAAAACACAACTGAATCTGCAACAGTCTCAAATTGACCAAGCTTAACTTAACCGACTGTACGAAGGAAAAGGGTCAGGGATGTTACTACACTACTGTTTCAAGTTTCCCTATCTTGTCAATCTGCAGGAAATACAGAAAGAAGCTGTCATTATTAGCATAGGATTAATGGCATTATCTTTTAGGCTGTGGGCATAGAATAGTCACTGTCATCCATATTAATTACCTAAGGCGATAGTGGATAAGAGCAATTTATAGATAGAATGAACCCTATGCCGATGGTGTACATCAGTGCAGCTATTAAAAGTTCTACGATCTACAGTACTTGATGTCCTGCCATTCCCAAATGTTCTTTTGTAACATTGAAACAAACATATAGTAACATATGTTAAAGACAACGTGTCTCATTTTTCAAATAATGCAAATTATAATATACATAACAGAAATAGCTACTTTTAAAACCCAAGACTCAGCTTACTACTCCCTCACTTTTCATGTGCTTAAGAAGTCATTCACTACAATAAAAGTATTATTGGTGGCCAGCTGCAGGCCCTTTTGGAAAATGCAGCCATATTTTGTTTTATATTTACACAAGGAAATACAGATCTGAGATTTGATCCTTGCTTCTCAATTAGCCTCCAAAAGTATGTTTTTCATAATTTTATCTTTCATTGGCATCAACCCCCCCCCCCCCTCGTGAAAATGGCGCATTTTGGATTTTTCAATTGAATCATATTCTGAAGACTACCAAAGGGATCCCAAACATTGTTTGTTACTAACCCTATGTGCACCTGTTTTCCCAGTTTTATTCAAACAACCCATTAGTTGATAAATATAAAGTTGCTATTCCAATTGGCGCCATCTTGAAAACTGGTGCCATCTTGGATTTTTATTTGGCCTACGTTATTTTTGTGTAAGTTACCCCGTGCAGTAATATGGGGCCATTTTGGTGCTTTGTCTCACTAAGTGCACAATTGTTGCAGTTGATCTTCTCAGCTACTCTTGATTCATGTTATTTGGAGCGATGCATTGGTTGCTGCCCGATCTCAGGCCAAGAGAGTGCAACACTGCCTGTAATATATTGTCTTTGTCTTCGGTTTATTCTTTACCAAATTCCTTGTAGGATATGTACACTCTTTAAATTACCAAGGTTGTCATTTTATTTTGCATACCGTAATGAAGAATAGCTATGTGAAACTTTAAGAATAAAATACATATACTATTATTGTCATTATCAAAATCCAAAAGTATCATTGCACAGTTAAAATTGCAAGGTGGTATAAAAGCATGGTCCCCCGATTCTAATAAATAATGGCAGAACAACATTGTCTGATTTTGCTCTTGAACGAAGATCATGCCTCAACAAAGTCACCAATTTCATTTCAAATAAAAAAAAGTTAAAAAAATTAAAAGAGCTAGATTGAACATCTACTTTAACCTGTTGGAAAATGGTAATTAATATCAGGGATCCTAGATTTTGATAACAAAAATCATTTATGTCCCTGTCGAAGGAGTTCAACAGGAGACTAAACAAGCTTACTATGTGTGGGTTTCTCTGTGTAAAAAAAATGAGTGTCTTTTGAAAAGTTGTGCATCCCAGTTGAACCAAATTTCCCTTCAAATGACAAAATTTCCCCTCCAAATGTCAATTTCCTGAGAATGTGGTTCCAGAGTTCCCCACTTTTTCCAGGCCTGAGAAAAAATCTCTGTGCGGATTCCTAGACAAATGTTTTAAAGGGACACAAGGACATATCCAGAAAAATGCACCACAATTTTTAAAACCATTTTTGGCATATTTAGAATGCCTTGCAGTGTATTAATTGTCCCCGCCGAACGAAGTTCGGGAGGTTCGTTCGGGAGGGACTATAAAATGGGCTCCGTCCGTATGTCCGTATGTATGTCCGTATGTATGTCCGTATGTATGTCCGTGATAAAAATGTTAACCCTGGAACATTTGGGCAGCTACTTTTTTTCTGGATGAGCTAGAGTCGCCAACTTGGGTATATTGTAGGATGGGAAAACCCCTACGAACCATGTAATTCATAACCCCCAGGTTCCTCCCCTGGGTTCTGTCAGGGGGTTGGGGAAAAGGCAAGGCCCAAAAAAGGTCCATATTGCCCAGACAATGTCAACATAGTGACCAGATTGTGTACGATTTATCTGGAGTTCCGTGAGGTCTATGAGAATGTTACTGGGTGGAAAGAAGCGGGTAATGAGTTTTCTTCGACTATTAAGATTTTGGGTGTAACAATAATGCTTAATTAAGTATCTAATTTGCATATCGATGAAAATTTTCCCGCAAGGCTTGTGTCCAAGTTTTTCTGGTGTTTCTGATGGCGATATAATGATTTAAGTTGGTGGAAGGAAGTGGGCTGAGAAGTTCTCAACCTGATTAATTTTTGGGCGTATTTCGGGCAAATTAAATATGCAAATGAGCTAATTAATATCAAATATCAGCGTAATTGCTAAGTGGGGGAAGTATACTCCAACAAAGGTATTAACAACGAGTACCCATGTTTTCATTGAAATATCTTTTTAGTTTTGGTTTTACACAGGGTCATCTTTTGGGTTGCCAGCCTGTTTACATTTTCTTGAAATGTGGAAATATGTAAAATTGGGTGTTTTGCCCCCTTCTATACCTCGTTTGGGTCCCAAATTTAAAATGTGGTCACATGACTTTTTTTCAAAAATAGTGTTGCCAAAATTGAATAAATTATATATTGTTACTAAATTTCGTGAATTTTCAGGGATTTGCACGATGAACTTTTAAGATTTCTCGAGTTACTTCACCAAAAGTCACAATTTTTTTTCAAATTATTTTGGTGATCTAGTGATGTCCAAAATTAAGGGTGGACTTGTACAGTTCTAGTCATCACTTCGTGATCGCGATATTCGGCGGAGACATATTTTACGCATCCGTAAAGCTAAAGTTCGCCTTTGGTTTCCCTTTGTGAAGTGAGTAAGCTAAAATGCTGTCTTATGTAATAATGAGGATCTAGGTCAATCCCTGATCGGGTCCTTAACACATTTGGGAAAAAAATATTCATTTTATTTAAATAATTTTTTGACCTTTGACAATTTTGTTTTTGTTCTTTTTACTTTAATGCATTTTGGACTAAATAATTCTGTATTTTCAGAGTGACTGAGATAAGCCATCTGAAGTTATATTAAAATTATATAGATGAAAACTAATATACATAAAATGAATAACATACGAGTTGTCCATCAGACATTTTTCCTCTCTGATTTAAGAACAAATTTGTTTTCAAATTGAACCAGAAAATTGGTTCATATTATATCAAAGATTGCACGTATGGAGTACCATTTTTCTACTTGACTAGCATAACTCGGTATTTCTAAACAATAAATACAGGGGTGTTTCTGTGCATCACTGAATAAGTTGTTAATCACGTAGGTGTGCAAGTCATTGTTTTGTCAAAATGAAGTGCATTTCTTTCTTTCAAAGGTGAAGTACTTAATTTTTAAAATGACCAAAGAAGTATAATCTACCTTCAAAGGTGATTTGCTGAAATGTAGATATTGTGATTGGTATTACGATATGTCCTATTTATTTGTATATATTATGCAGATGTATATATTGTGTACATATTGTTCTATTGAATTAATGTGACAATGTAGTTATATTTGAATTGGTAACATTTTATGACTAAACTCAATTACCTGTTAAGTTGAAAGTACTTAAGAAAGAATTACCTTCATCCTGCCAACATTTTTAATACTTGTATTCAGGAATAAATTTGTACTTGACCTGTGTATAATGTTGCATGAACTAATCATGTATGTCAATGTTTGCATTCAATACAAGTTAATTGGTAATCGGTCATTCCTTATTAAAGGTGCTTTTAAATTACAATTGTAAAGCAATAGGAGGCGATATAATGTGAGAAGTACAATTAACCAAAGTTCATCTCAAGGTTTCACACCGGTAAATACAAGTCCCATTCGTTCCTGTACAAAATGAGCGAGATGAAAACATCATTTTCTCCTTAATGGAACATCTCAGACCAGAAAGTTAACATTCTGCTTGAAGATCATCATATCTCCTCAGTTCTCCAATCAATCATGAAATTAGGGTAAGTTATCGCCAACATTTTTCAAGCTACTGGACTGTGAAGACTTGCATGCAGTTAGGACCCTGGAGGTCAGAGCACTTTTTCAGTCAGGTGTTCTTAAGAATACAGTTAAAATTGGTTTGTCTGATCAAAACCAACCTTTTTTTGATATTCCTACAGATTTTATACTTAATATTGATAGCAACCATGATTTTCAACCCAGATCTTGCAATTTCTCTCAGTTTTTAGGGTATACTTAGAAACTGGTCCACAAAAAACACCATCATTTGCAATGGGGGCTGGACTTACCTGTTTTCCATGTTTATTTACCGGTGTGAATCCTCAAGTGGGTACCATTACATGTAAAAAGAACAGTAGAAGATTTAAAAGTGTAGTGGAGTTCATTTACAATGGTTTATCTGATAATTCACTTACCAAACTAAACTGCCTTGTAATTTTGTAGGATATGCTTCACAATCAACAGTGAGCCAGCTGATAAAGGTCATAGGTCAAACTATCGATACATATCGGCAATGTCAACTGATTGTACTGGTATATAACTAGCGGCACAAGGGTAAAATCATAGGAGGGGCAAGTCATTACACTATTACCTCATAGAAGTCAAAAACCCTAATTACACAGTTTAAACAAAAAAAAAAAAAAAAAAAAAAAAAAAAAAAAAAGGGGGGGGGGGCTGGTGTCACCCCACCTGGTATATAATAGATTGCATTGCCCAATTTACAGCTGCTTTGTTATTGGCATAAAGACACTCAGTGATCCACCCAAAAGAGTGAAAATATTTGAAATTTGCAGGAATAGCTTAAAAGTGAAGGGCAAGGCTGTAGGTAAATTTTCCAACTGCAAAATTGACAGAAAAGGAAGAAAACAGCAGTGTTCAAAGATATGAAAGGACATCGCCGGATAAGGAATGAAGGACGCCCTCTATAGTTTTCATGAGAATGGATGAATTTGAAACGTTCCTCGTTATAAAGCCATATGCTTAAAGTTTACCTTTTGCTGGTTTTCCAACATTCCACTTTACATAAATTCCCCAAAAGTCGCTTTTATGTAAAATTATAATACAGGCTTCAATGGGTAATTGAAATTTCCAAATATGAACCCTTCCCCCCCAAGAACCACAATGCCGCTTTGCAAGGATGTGCGCTATATTATTTAGCAACATATATGTGAGTGGCATTCTGGTTCTTGGGGTGGAAAGACCTTATTTTTGCATTTTTGTTTTCTGGGGGGGGGTCTGAACACTAAATGGAATTGCCAAAAACAACAACAACGTATTACCTACATACCTTACCACATACACTATGAGGTATGCCATGCTAATCTACCAAGGGCTCAGTTCAGTAGCCTTGGATGGGCACATGTTAACAACAGGTGACCATGCGTGTTCTGGGTATCATAAATCATACTAAAACACATGGTGTGTATTTGATCAATGTAATGGTGAATGTAAGCTATTAAACTGCGCCATGGGATTTGAGTGAGTTAAGGTGGCTGTGAAGTCAGGAATTCAAAGGAACTGTTTTTTGCCGTATCTTCTTAATTGTTGTTCCAACATATAT